>PITA01002810.1:96725-152342 GCA_004023965.1 Spilogale gracilis | reverse complement strand
ATTGTTTCCTTTGCTGTACAGAAGCTTTTTATTTTGATGAAGTCCCAGAAGTTCATTTTTGCTTTTGTCTCCTTTGCCTTTGGAGACGTGTCTTGAAAGAAGTTGCTGTGGCCGATGTCAAAGAGGTTACTGCCTATGTTCTCTTCCAGGATTTTGATGGATTCCTGCCTCACGTTGAGGTCTTTCATCCATTTCGAGTCTGCCTTTGTGTGTGGTGTAAGAGAATGGTCTAGTTTCATTCTTCTATTTGTAGCTGTCCAATTTTCCCAGCACCATTTTTTGAAGAGACTGTCTTTTTTCCACTGGATATTTTTTCCTGCTTTGTCAAAGATGATTTGACCATAGATTTGTGGGTCCATATGTGGGCTCTCCACTCTGTTCCATTGGTCTATTTCTCTGTTTTTGTGCCAGTACCATGCTGTCTTGGTAATCACAGTTTTGTAATAAAGCCTGAAGTCAGGTAATGAGAGGCCCCCAGCTTTGCTTTTCTTCTTCAGCAATTCCTTAGCGATTCGGGGTCTTTTTTGGTTCCATATAAATATTAGGATTGTTTGTTCCAACGTTTTGAAGAATGTTGGTGGAATTTTGATCAGGATGGCATTGAAAGTATAGATTGCTCTGGGCAGTATAGACATTTTGACAATGCTTATTCTTCCGATCCATGAGCATGGAATGCTCTTCCATCTTTTTGTGTCTTCTTCAATTTCTTTCATGAGTGTTCTGTAGTTCCTCGAGTACAGATCCTTGACTTCTTTGGTTAGGCTTATTCCTAAGTATCCTATAGTTTTTGGTGCTATAGTAAATGGAATCGATTCTCTGATTTCCCTTTCAATTTTTTTGTTGTTAGTGTATAAGAATGCAACTGATTTCTGTGCATTGATTTTGTATCCTGCCACATTACCGAATTGTTGTATGAGTTCTAGTAGTTTGGGGGTAGAAGGAACTCAGCTCTTATTCACCACCATGGAAGTTTCTTGTTCACATGAAAGCAGGGGACTCTTGATCTCAGCTCAGGCCATGATCTCTGGGTGGAATCGAGCCTGGCCTTGGGCTCCCTGCTCATTGTCTTTGAAATTCTCTCTCTCCCTCTACCCTCCTTCTGCACTCTCTCTTTTATGTTGACTAACATAATAAAATTTATAAATAAATAAATGAATGAATGTTAGAATTCACCCATTGGGGGTAAAAATCATATATATTATATATATATATATTTAAAAAATAAATAAATCTTTAAAATAAACAAATTAGCTATAAATTAATTTGAGGGTTCAATATCTATGGATTAATTTCAAGAGTATAATTTAGTACATTTTAAGGAATTAGAAGAAATCAATTTCTACTAAAAATAACAACATTCTAAATGTTCTTAGATATTAATGAAATGCTAAAACATTTTGTTTATTCATTTATTTTTAGTAAACAAATAACTTCATGATCAAGCCACCCAATAATGAAATTCTTGGATGCAACATTTGTTACCTTTGTCTAAATACCTGAAATATCTATCAAAGAATATTTAGTCAAAATGTGTTAATAGCTTGTTAATGGTGTTAAAAAAGAAAAAAAATTACAACTATAATTTTTGATGTGAGGGACATAGTTAAGAAGATGAGGAGAGAGAGATGCATGCTTACAGCCAAAAGAACACATGCAAATTTGTTGCCATGCTCACAATTGGAACATATTTTTTCTATTTTATGTTTTTCCACTTTAGCTAAAAGAGTTTTCATCCAGTACACCTAGTTCAATAGCTCTGCAGCATCTTGCTCTTCTTACTTTTCTATTTCTCCGTCTGTCTTAGTCATCACAGAAATTCATTTGATTTTTATTAGTCTATATTTCTTTCTAATGACTCAATAGTGTCTATATAGTTTCTTAGGATTCATATACAAAATTCAGTTATGTGTATAATGGTTACAAGTTTTAATACTTGTATTAAGTACATAGTGTTAGGAAATATATAGCATTCCTGTATAAGTTCAAAATAAATGACCCTTCTGTTAAACTTTTCACACGAGCATGCTAAACCCAATTCTCAAATTAACAATTAAAATCTCAGAAAGACAATTATCATACAGTCAACCTTTACTTGTCATCTCTAGAACCAACTGATGTGATTTTCCACACGAAGACTGGATGAATTAGTTTTTAAGTTCACATTCATACTAGTAATGCATTGTTCGTTAACTGTGTGCACAGCTATGATTTTCACTAGACTAAGGAATCCTCAGAGTGAAGGAGATTCTCTTATTGGTTGCCAAATCCCATGTAACAGGTACAAGTTTAACAATACTCTTTAAACAATCTTGGAACACTGAAAAAATAAAATAATGCAAAAAATGATTCTTAGATCAATATCTTTCACCATCTTTGTAGTCAACCAAAGGATATGAATTTGAGAGAAAGAGGTTTTTCCCATTGATCATTGCTGGAGAAATGGTTTCTGTTTCCAGGAAACCTGCTCAATTCCTACTTCTCAAGCATCCCACAGAACTCACTCATCTCTCCCCTTCTGTTCGCACCATGGATCTATCCAGACTGCATGCCTTGCAAAGAAGGATCGTTCCACCTAAAAGCTCGTCACTCTGGATCCACACACGGGGTGTCTGGAGAGAGACACACACGCTCCTGCAGGGGAATGGCTCCCACTGATGTTCTGGCCACGCTTTCCTTCAAAAGCCAGGTCTGGATATAAAGTCTCTAGATTTTCATGTATCCAGATTAGGCCTGCTCTGAAAAAAATCTCATCACGTGGGTGCGATTTACATATTCATTCATTCATTCTCTCATTTACTTATTCACTGAAGTTTTCTTTCTTAATAAAATCTGAACTAAGATGATACCTGCCTCCCATGGTGGAGAAACACATTTTCTAATTTAAAAATCCCCAGTAGGGGGGCACCTGGGTGGCTCAGTTGGTTAAGCGACTGCCTTCAGCTCAGGTCATGGTCCTGGAGACCTGGGATCGAGTCCCACATCAGACTCCCTGCTCGGCGGGAAGCCTGCTTCTCCCTCTCTCATTCCCTCTGCTTGTGTTCCCTCTCTGGCTGTGTTTCTCTCTGTCAAATAAATAAAATCTTAAAAAAATTAAAAAAAAATCCCCAGTAGGGAAGCACAGAGGATTTTTAGGACAGTGAAAATTTCACACATTTTTACAGTATCTACATGTTATTATACATTGCCAAAACACATAAAAAGTACGATACCAAGAGTGAAACCTAATGTAAATATGGACTTAGGGGGATAATGATGTGTGCATATAACTTCATTGCTTGTAACAAATATACCATTCGGTGTAGGATGTTGAGAGTGTTGCAGGATTTCTCTGTCTTTATTACCCACGTTCCTGGTCATGCTGCTTGGAAGAATGAAGAGGTAGACCAGACAGAGAGAGGTTGGCAGAAAAGCAACGTCTAGTGAGCAATAGTATAAAGCTCCTGGAGAGGGAAGGGGACCCAAGTGGGTTGTCCTCAGAGTTTCTAAAATTAGGGGTTTTTCTGAGCTCTTTTGTCGACTTTCTTACACAATCGGGGTGTGCTGAGTTAGGTCAGTCCTATCTGTATATCCATTAGGCTCATGTCCACATGCTTATGGTCTTTTTTGCTGATGTATGGGGTCTATGTCTTAACTTCCCCTCGGCATAATGGTGACAGATGCTTTCTAATTCATTATCTTATTTTAAGACGTTTTGCAGAAGTAATTTCTGCAAAGGCTGTAAAGCAGAATGGTCAGTATTGTCCTGTCTAAGTTGCAGAACGGGATGTCAGTGCTGTTCGATCTTTGCTCTGCTGACTCTGTATTTCCTTCTTGGGGACTCTGGCCCTGACTACCTGACTGTCCAACTAACTCCTAACAATATCATGAAATACTGGGCCTGTTTAGGGGCCAAGGGCTCTGTATTTTCTGCTCAACTTTACTGTGAATATAATCTACTCTAAAAATACAGTCCATTGAGGAAAAAATTGGCCCAGTCCCAAGAGGACAGCAGGGCCATGTGGGGTCTGACATTGACGACCATGCAAACCTCCACAGCGGGGTCTTCTTTCTAGGCACTGCTGGCCCAGCTGGATGAGAACAGGCCCTGTCCAGCAGGCCAGGAGGGTCTGACAGCAGAGGTAAATGCAGGGGGGTGAACTGCAAATGCATGTACCTTGCTGACTGGCATCCAGGCTTTTGGGGGTGGTCCAAGGTCAGGGCTTGCAGATGCCCCCACAGCTGGGACTTCTGGGGGACATTCCTGGCAGTGGGGGTCATCCCGCTTCTAGACAGAGCTGCTAATGCCCAGAAGACAGACCTTGTAGACTCCAGGGGCCATCCCAGGCCCACCAGGCAGCACAGGGTGTAAGACACCTGGGAATTGGGATTGCCAGACAGGTCCTGAGTTCCACAAGGACTTCAGCGTCATGTGGGGCCTGCCTGTTATCACCTCGAAGGTCCTTATCAGTAGCATATTGCAGGAACCAGAGGATGGCCTGGGTCCCAGACTGCCACAGGTGGACTGCTAAGGTCCTCCTGCCCCAAAGCAGAGCGTCAAGTCCCCTGAGAACAACTTAGCCTCGACTCCAGGCAGGGCAGAGGAAGCTGTCTTTTGCAAAGGGCCTCCATATCTTCCCAGGAAAGAGCCATATTCGGTCTGGCTCACAGGACCTTCCCTGCTATGCACATACACACAAGCCACTATTGCACAGGTCATTTCCATCTTTTTGTATTACGCTAACTCAGATATTCCTAGAACAAGACTACTACTGTTAGTAGGTGGATGGGGACACATGGGCTGCTACTAAAACAGGAATGGATAAGGCATGAGAATAACTGTCAAAACCACAAATATGATTTACTACATTTTTATGGGATGTGAAAGGTAGTGGCCCTAAAGATAGGCACGGTTATTGTCTTCATTTAACAATATCAAAACAATTTTACTGAAGCCAAACACTTGGCCCAATATCATACAGGGAATAAGAAGAGGAAGAAAAAGAATTGAGCCAAGCCTATCTGATGTCCAATCTGATTCTCTTAGCCTCCATTGATTCAGTATTTATGAAGAATCTACTCTGTCCCATGACCATTTTCTAGGACATGTCTGTGAACAAGATAGACATGAACCCAGATTGCACGGAGGGCCTATTTTGAGGAGATGGGGGTAGGAGTCAGGCCAAAAGAAAACCACATATCTAGAGAAGGATGATAGATACAGATAATGAATGCATACATCATGTAAGTAAATGTATATATATTTAAAACACCTTAAAACAATAAATACCAGAGGTGAACAGAGATTTGGTAGAAAGTGACTGGAAGGTGCTCCTGGGGAATTTACATTTTAAAAAGAGACAAGAGTGTCAAAGAAACAGCCTTCTGAGGAAGAACATTCCAGGGCACAACAGCTAGGGTAGAAAGGAACTTGGAGTGCCTAAGCACCCAAGATAAGGACATATGACTGGACCATCATGAAACAAGGGAGGAGAAGGGAGGGGCTGGGTCAAGAAATCTGGATTTCATTCTAAATGCAATGGGAAGATGCCACTCATGATTTGAAGTGGGAAAATGGCATTCTAGATATCATCTAGCTAACAGATTGTAGGGAAGCACACGGGGAGACAGTCTGGTCAGGAACTGAGCAGGCTGCTCCAAGACAGAAATGATGGTGGCTTGGACTAAGATGCTGCTGGTGTAGACAGAATTAGAAACATAAATTCTGGATGGGGAAATAGAGATACAGAGTTTATGGTCCTGGATCCCTACTAAATGAACACCCTAGAAATCACAATGGTGTCCAACAGCACGGTCATTTTCCATGAAGTAATTCCACTTTAGTGGACTCAGTGAAGAGTTAATGTCCTGTTGAATCTTGGTTTGGGGGAGTATAGAGTCTATGGGGGAATTGCTCCTACAGGTCAGCACCATGATGCTATGCTGAGTTCATTGATGGTGGCATATTATTATGGTAGAAATAAAATTCAAGTGTACCCAAACCTTAGAAACCATAATCATCTTAATAATCACATATTTTTATTTCTGCCCTGCATTTTATTGCATGATTTTAAATATGGGTAAGACTCTGAACTTACTAACCTTAAAGAAGGTTAGTTGCCTAAGAGCATTTTGTAATACATGAGAGCTCTGTAAATCCCATTAAATGGTACAAGTAAAAAACTAATAAAGAATACTGGCTCCAGAGGTCCCATTTTCCTTTACGGGCTCTTAATGAAGTTGAAGCAGTGGTTGCCGATAATGTGAGAAATAGTATGATTGTGAATTTAAACCAAGACACTAAATGGTTTTATAATTCTCAGGGAAAATGCACTCAAAGATAGAGTTCCTATCATCCTACTTAATAGGAATATCACAAAACTACTTGTACATAAATAGGATTAGAGAGATCCTGTAAAATAAAAATGGAAGTTGAAGATTTCTGCTTTCTTCTTTCACTATCGAGACAGTGAAGTGAGGCCAATAGTTACTCTCACCACATCCAAACTCCATGTAAAATTTCCATCTCTTTATATTTAAAAGTATATTTACTAAAATGTCCTTAAAATCTTTCTAGTCATTCTGTTTCCCTTGTTCTTTTTTTTAACTTTTTTTTTTTTGGATTGTATTTATTTCACACAGAGATCACAAGTAGGCAGAGAGGCAGGCAGAGAGACAGGAGGAAGCAGGCTCCCCGCTGAGCAGAGAGCCCGATGTGGGCCTGGATCCCAGGACTCTGAGATCATGACCTGAGCGAAAGGCAGAGGCTTTAACCCACTGAGCCACCCAGCCCTCCCTTGTTCTTTATTTTATAGATCTTCTGTGGTTCTCTTCCCTGCTTGCTTAACCTTGTGATCTGGGTAAGTAATTGATAAATATGTATTACTAATATACATTTTATAGTTTTGTGTTTCTCTTCTTCTATTTCTTCTGAAACTTGTATACATCTGAAATTGAGAAATTTTGAGCTGATAAAGACTTAAATGTTTATTTATTTCTCATGACTTTTTTAAAAAAAGATTTTATTTATTTATTTGACAGAGAGAAACACAGCTGGAGAGGGAACACAAGAAGGTGGAGTGAAAGAGGGAGAAGCAGGCTTCCCGCTGAGCAGGGAGCCTGATGCAGGGCTTGATCCCAGGTCTGTGGGACCATGACCTAAGCCGAAGGCAGACGCTTAATGACTGAGCCACCCAGGAACCCGTTCTCATGACATTTTAACACCTCTTAGAGGGGAGGAAAATAACTTACCCTCTACCATTCTAAGTTCTTGGCTGAGATCACATACCCTCTCTCCCTATAATAAAAGACAGAACACGAGGGGAAAAGTGTAATAACAAATATACCTCCTGCTTACAGAGAGAAACTCAGGAAAATGGAGTAACTCCATAAAATGGTCCAAGCCATCACTCTCAATGCCATCTGCAGCTAAAGACAAAAGAGAGGTTTTAGGGAATAGGGACCCAGTTATGGGAGGTGACCAGGAAAAATGCGGTAAATTAGCATATAGTTGGTATGCATGCAGATTTAACTCACTGTCTTCTCCAATGATGTGTCTCCCAAAATTGAGTCATCCTCTTCTTTTTGGTACAGACAAAAAACAAAGTAAAACATTCTTATAAATGGATGTTTCCCTTCTAAATGTAAATATGTCTTAGCTCCGTTTTTAGATCTTCTTCAGTGCTGCTATTTTTAAAAAATAATCAGCTTAAAATAACTCTTATGGCAAAAAAAAAGCATATTTTGGGGTGACAAATCCCATTCACCTTCAAAATCTTAATCAACAGAAAGTAGAGTTCTAAGGAAAGAATGTCCAACATTCTGTGATGGGTAGGAGAAGGCACAAGAAATATTTTACTTTTTTTTAATGTGACAGAAAATTCAAAATTACATACATGGTTTACATTTAAGGCTCATGTATTATTTCTACTAGGCAGCATTACTCTAGAATGCCAATACCTCCCTCATAAGTCCCCCTGACTCAGAACAAACAACCCCAGATCCTTCAGCATCGTCAACAGTCTGATTTCTCAACTCCTTGAATGCCTGGCTCTCTCATCTGTGCACATTTCAGCCTGCTGAAATTTCAATAAAGCATGTGTCCAAGATCAAATCACTAGGGTACCTGAGATTTCTTTGACTTGGATGGAGAACTACTTTGATTAACAGAGATTTATATCACACCCAATTTTAGCAGGAGATTCTTTTCATATAAATAGCTCTTAAAGCAAATCTTTCCCCAAATTATTTACATTTTATTCAGTATGCATGTGTGTGTGTGTTTGTGTGTGTGTATACATCTTCTCCGAACCTATCAGAAGTAAGTGAGCGCCACTTACTGAAGAATCATTAAGTAACACTATGATCTTTTGCTGTCTATAAATGCAAAAATGCACCTTCTATTCTGACTTTACCCACATTATACATCAGTAGTTCTCAGACAATGACCTTTGCTACAACAGTGTAGTATAAAGTCTTCTTAGGTATGACACCAAAAATGTTCCTCACTAGAAGTATATTTTTGCAACAAACAAGCAAAAAACAGCTCTCTATGCCTGTCTGTCCTATGAGGCACTGAGCTAAGAAAGCAGACGTGGTAAAGCGTGTACCCACATACACCTAGCTCCCAGAGGTGATTAAGGGGGGATATCAAGCAGGCACCAGTGATCCAGAACCCAAGACTGTCACCTCATGTGTACACGTGAAGTCGAAAAGCACCTAGGCCTTCAATGGTTCCATCTTAACCAGTCTATGCAATGAGGACCTGGGGGGAGAGAGTGACCCAGTGAAAAGTCTAATAACTGTGGCTGTCATTTGATTATTTCAATCACACCATCAAGAATTCCAGATTTGAAAGCATGCCACAAGTACAAAACTCCCTGAGCACCACTGTTGTAGATTAAAGTTTCAAAGATCAGACCCAGAGGACCCAGGAGAACCTCTTTCAGAATGACAATGAACTTCAGCTGCTTTACAGCAGAGAATCAACCCAGGCACTTCTGTCATAAGCAGATCTACATGTTACCACCTTGCCTGTCATTGTACAATCCGTTAAAACAAATCTATAGCCTTCCTCTCTTCTACCAGTCTATAACACTGTCTTCATGGAACCAGGTCTAACTTCCCTCATTTTTAATAATTCAGTGTTCACTTTTCATGGTTCTTTGTTGCCTTTGAAAGTCTTCACAAACTATTTAAAGGCCAGTTTAAAGTCTGGGTCAACATCAAGCTTATGAGCCTTAGTTCCTGGGATCCAAATTTTCCTTTTTTGAGAACTGAAATATTGGTCCACTTTTAGGCTTTTGGTAGATTTCCAAAAGTGTGGTATAGACCAAGCCATTTAGATTTCCCTTAAATGTTAAGGATATTTTCCTGCTTTAGTAGATAAGAGCATTTCCTTTGTTTGCTTATCTAGTGTTTGGCAGGATCATGGGGATGTTTTGAATCATAGAAGTAAAAGGAGTGTTAAGAGATGTTGCTCTTACTTTACAAATGACAAAACTGAAGCTCACAGAGTTACCATTGGAACTGCTTAGGGTGACCTCCCAGGAAGGAGATGGAGCTCAATGTATAGACCCATCACCAAAAGTTGTATGTTATTTTTTCCTTATTTTTGTCTGTTGGAATGGTTTATGTGTTTATTTGGAAAGACTTCATAAGTATGTGTACCATTCCCATTTTCCTGTAGATTCTGAAAATAAAACACAGTTGAGTAAAGGATAATTTAAAATTTACTATCAGTTAATCATAGGCAGAGAGGTGCTATTACAATAAATAGTTGCTAACAAAGACACTTCTACTTCCAGCAAAGAAAATTGTTACCAAAACTTTTTCTGTGTCAAAGTTGTTGATAAAATATTTGTTGAATTTCCCCGTCTTATGTCTAACTCTCATCTTTCTCCAAAAATCATAACCATTGACAGGACAGGGAACAAGTTATGAAATTATTTTGAGCCAATATAATTTGCAGCATATGACTATGCACTCAATAAATACATCTGAAATGAGTTTTGCTTACAATCTTCTTAGAGTTTGAGCAGTTACATAATTACTCACATCCTAGAAATTGTCATTCCTGCAAATTGGAAATAAAAATGTAAGCAGGGTGGATAGACATTCCCTGGCTTATGTTGGTTCAACTTACGATTTTTAACTTTAGGGTGGTGTGAGAATGATATGCATTTGGTAGAGACTGTACTCCAAAATTTGAATTTTGACCTTTTCCTGGGCTACTGGGAAGCTAGAGGAAGATAAAGATTATTTTAACAAGGTCTGTTTGTACAGAATTCTTTCAACTTTGACCCTGTTGAAGAATGCATTTTTCTCCTGTTCAGGGAGGCGGTCTTTCACATGAGTTTTCATCTCCTGTTTGCAGTTATTAAAAGAGAGACTAGAATTCCCTTCTTGTAGCTGCTGGTTTTTGAGTGCTTTTAGTTCAAAATAATCCTTATGCCCACGTGGCATATTTTAGGGTGGCATATTCTGCCTCCCTTCATAACTAACATCCATTTACACAACGTAAAAAGTAAAGCACACAGGCACACTCAATTTCTAAATTCCAGACAGATTTGATAAAAACAGGAGCTTGTTTTGGCCTGCCACAGAGCTGAGCCTCCTGGCTGGGTCGCATAAAATGCAGGGAACATGAATGCAAGCAGGAGAGCTCTGCGTACTGCAGCCAGGTTGGCGGGAATTTGCTCTCATGAGTGACGTATTGTATCACCACAAAGGGAAAGCCGACGTTAACCTGTTAGTGTTAGCTTTTACAATCACTTTAACTTCTTGATAAACATGTATTGTTTTAGGAAGACAGGGAACATTTGATCTGGGCCTCCAGTGGGCCAACAACTCATATTTGAAGTCCTGAAGGCACTTTGCCTAGAGACATGTTCAAATCATCCATTGAGGGCTCAGTGGGTTAAAGCCTCGGCCTATGGCTCAGGTCATCATCTCAGGGTCCTGGGATCAAGGCCCGCATCTCATCAGGGACTCTCTGCTCAGCAGGGAGCCTGCTTCCTCCTCTCTCTCTGCCTGCCTCTCTGCCTACATGTGATCTCTTGCTCTGTGAAATAAATAAATAAAAATCTTAAAAAAAAATCCATTGACCAAAGAGCTGCAAACTGTTCTTCAGTCAATGTCTTTCATTCATGTTCTTCTGACGTGTGGTATAATTCACACGCTATGCCAGGTCTCATAAATGGCCCCACCCAAGGTTTACATGATAAGGACTTTTTGAAGGACCAAACAAAAAGATGTCTTTGTAGGATAAATCACTAGAACTTCATCTTACCACTATCCTTCAGGGTCACAGTACTGCTCTTTGTCATAACTTCATACTCATCCAGGGTCCAGTTAACTGTCCTTGAGAAATCTGCAGCAGGCTTTAACAGCTGTTCCCAAGCCCTGCCCTGACATGGTCTCTCTTACTTTGCTTCAAGGCAGTCTGCACACTGGAGCTCTAATGCAGTTTCCAAAATGCAATTCTGATAATGTTCCTCCTCTGCTGACACCCTGCCTTGGTTTTCCACTGGCCCTGGGGAAAGACCTCCAACATGGTCCTCGGTCAGGCCTCTGGCTCCATCAGGTCCCTGGGATCCAATAGAGGTGGTGCCTAAAATCCTCATGTTTCTCAAGTACCCATGGGAATATTTAAAAATTGAGCAAAAGTTTGGCTTCCAGATATAAAAGAAAACAGAATCAATATCAAATTTAGCTAAATGTGTGAAATTTTTTCAAAACATAACATTTATCATCTATTCAATTGCCACACAATGTGGTTCTTGTGAAATAATCTGTAATACATACTTAATGTGGGGTATGAATGCTGGATTTAATGTGAAATGAGCTCTTCAAGGTAAAAATGCCTAGGGGCACAAATATCTAAAAAAAAATCTGCCAGGTGTCTTGCCTCTCTCCCGCCCTCCCCTTATCTGCCTCTCACTCTTCATTCCAGCTAAACCAAAGCTCTTTGGGTACCTTGATATGCTATGCTGTTTCTCCCCCTAGAAATGCCAGCTTTTCCCACTGGCGGACTCCTCTAGATGTGTGGCCCCTAGTCACCTGGCTGATTCCCCAAACTGCCCAAGCTGGGTGCGGTGGCCCCCATCTGTTCCCATGGCAACGGACCCTTCACTCCCATCAGCGTTTAGCACTCGCAATTGCACCCCATCGTTCAGCTCTGGTGTGTAAGTTCTGGGCAGGACTGTGTCCCTTCTTCCATCCTGTTCACCACTGAGTGCCCAGAGCCTGACATAAAACCTGACATTGAATAATGAACATTTGCTCGCCCGATCATAATTTCACTGTTTTGATTCGATCTTCATACTAACAACTGATCAGTGGTTTTATTTTGATTTAATTTACAGTGATCTTGGTTGAACTCAATGACCTCACACAGCCTGATAGTGTAAGGATCTAGTTCATGTCTTTTAAATTCAGTTTGTCTTCATCTCTCTGTGAAATATGCCCTTCTTTACAGGAAATACCAATATTTAAATTCTAAAAATTTATCTTTACTGTGTATTTTTATTTACAATTTCAATTAGTGTTTGCATTTGAATTATTTATATGCCTATAAATTATTTTTTCCAAAGTCTTTGCAATTTATGCTATCACTGTTTCACTATAACAAATTTTTGGTTCTTTAAATGAATTTACTTCAATCTATAGCTAAAACAATAATTCATTTGTATTTGAAAAAGCTAATAAAAGTTGGGATAAGTAATTACCTAGTAAAACCTAGCTTCTGTCATGAGGCTTTCATGAGGATGTGGAAACAGCCATTTCTTCTAGGGTAGTGGCAGGAAGGAAGCAGTGTGAGAGAGTGGTGTGGGTTCCAATCCGACCTTGGAAATCCATGGAAGGCTGCCAAGTTGTACAGCAGGCTTCCCATTCGGAAAATGGAAAGAGAAAGCCCACTTTGTACAGTATTAGTGTGAATTAGAGACAACCTGGGCAAACTATTTTGTTCACTCAATAAGAACTATTATCTTATTTTTGCAGATTTAAAGCTATTTTCACTCTGCAAGTGGTGTATTCTCAAAGCTGTTTCTTATAAAGTGATGTTCTTCATTCATATTCTTTTCATTGTATTAGCTTTGATTACAATTTGTATATTGGGTGGGGGGATCCCAAACCGTGTCTTCAACCTTATTGAGGCTTATAGAATATTTAAAGCAAATATTTAAAGGGGAGAGAGATGATCATTTCTGGCTAAGGGAAAGAGGTGCAAGGTCCTAAAAGCTTATGTAAAATGTTCAGAGAATATTTTATTTAGGGCACGATGGTTTAAAGTCTAGAATAGAACTCTAAGTACACAGCTCAGAACCTAGAGAACTAGAACAACACTCGGCACTATCTGAATAGACTTGAGCTGGAATGGAAGGTATGAAAAATGACTTAATTTTTAAAAATAAAATAAACTGTTGTGTTCAGATTGTCTTGTTGTAGTTTGGAGCCTCAGTATCCTCCTTTTCCACATGATGTATATGGTTAAGATAATGTCAGTGGTCCCTCCAGCTGTCCTTGACTCATTTATCTCATCCTGGAGAGTATGAGATGTGTTCATAAAGAAGAGATTGGTCATCACAATCTGCCACAGGATAAGTCTTGTGCCAACTCCAATAAGGCATCCTAGCCCCTAGCAATACTTCTTAGCCTTTAGGAGGTCAGAACCCTTTAAGAAACTGAGGGGACCTATAAAGCATCTCATAGGAATAAAATTCATAATTCTCTGTAAAATGTCAGGGAACCCCTAAGCCCCAAATTAAGAATCTGCATTAGGGAGTTTCCTCCTTTGGGGAACGTTTTATCTCCCACTGTTATAACAAACTGTCATGTCATAAACTAGGTGGCTTGTACACAACAGAAGTTTATTTCTCACAGTTCAGAGTCGGGAAGCCCAAGATCAGGGTCCCAGTGTAGTCAGGTGCTGGTGAGCATGCCTTTCTGGGCTGCAAACAGCCTCCTTGTCATGGGACCCTCACAGGGCAGAGAGCGGAGGAGGAAGCAAACTCTCCCATGACCCTTGGAGGGCCATAGATTGTGGTCATGAGGGTCCACGCTCATGAGCTTATCTAACCTTAATCACATCCCGATGGCCCCATCTCCTGGGCCTTCCAGCTAAGAATCCAGGGTTGGGGGGACACAAGCATTCAGTCCACAACAGGGGATTTCCTGGGCTTGGTCTGCAGGTCTCCTAGAGAGCAACTGTGACTGTTTACATGGACACAGCTGGATAGACCACTGGTGGCCACTCAAAGGCAAATATTGCCTCAAGACTTTGAGATTTTCTGGAGGTTATTCATCTCATGTGATCTGCTCAAATTTCTCCTTGGCTTTATTCTTTCTCTGACTGAAAATATTTTTGTTAATGAAAAGAAACACAAGTCAAAAGTATAAAGATCTATCAAGAGAAGTACTCGAGGGGCTCCTGGGTAGCTCAGTCGTTAAGCATCTGCCTTCGGCTCAGGTCATGATCCCAAAGCCCCGCATTGGGCTCCCTGCTTCTCCCTCTCTCACTCCCCTTGCTTGTGTTCCCTCTCTAGCTGTGTTTCTCTCTGTCAAATAAATAAATAAAATCTTTAAAGAGAGAGAGAGAGAGAGAGAGAGAGAGAGAGAGAGAGAAGTATTTGAGGAGAAGTATCTCATGCACCACTCTGCCATTTCCCTCCCACTTGAACATCTTCATTTCTTCGTATCTCAGCTTCTCCATCTATGCAATGGAAACAATGGCACATCCTGTGTCTATCACCCAGAAGAGTGTGAAAGTCAAGTGAAAAGGTAAAAGAAACAACAACGGTGGGATTAGCAGTGGTGACAGTGATTGTGAATTAGGATGTGCCGAGTACTGTGCTCAGTTCTTAGGTAGGTCATCTGTGGGGATATGCTGAGTAGCTCAGGTGGGGAATGGGGTGGGTGGCTGTGCTGAGTACTATACTGAGTACCTCAGGTGGGGCATGGAGAGGGGAGTCAGTGAGGGTGTGGGGAGTGCTGTGCTGAGTATCTCCCGTGGGGCACGGGAGGATTGCGGAGTACCGTGCTGAGCACCTCAGGTGGGTCATCAGTGGCACATAACAGATACTTTGTGCCATCGTCTCAGTAACCCTGTGAGATGACGATCTATATTTGTATTTTACATGGAAGGAAGGATGGTGACATGGAGATATTTGACTAGTGCAAAGCGAAGGAGCTTATGCAGAGCAGTATCCAAACTGTGATCGTCTGATAACAGCACTTAGGGCACTAAACTCTACCCTCCAAAGCCTTCTGTAAGAACCAGGCATTTGCATGGTAGCAAACTCACATGAGTCAAGAGATGGGTTTCACTTATTTTCAGTGCTTTGACCTTCCAGAAGAAGACAAGCTAGTATAAAATGAATAGGTCGTTGGATGATTTCATAAACATTTGCTTTCACTGTTTCAGAACTCAAACTCTGATGAAAACTGTGGTTTGCTGGTCTGTTTTCTGGTTCTAGATTATAACCTCCAGCTTTTTTTTTTTGTTTTT
The DNA here is from genome assembly GCA_004023965.1 of Spilogale gracilis. Taxonomy (NCBI): domain Eukaryota; kingdom Metazoa; phylum Chordata; class Mammalia; order Carnivora; family Mephitidae; genus Spilogale; species Spilogale gracilis. The sequence continues at coordinate 136,858 of PITA01002810.1, read as the reverse complement.
AAATATCTCCACGCACATGTAGGCATATAAAATATATCTTATTTATACACAGTAGCTTTTAGAAAATAGGGATTATTTGTACTTTATTTTCCAAATTCTAGGACAGGTCTTCAGGGTGAAAGGAAAATAAACAATTCTGTCCCTGAAAATCCTAATAGTCATCACATGATAGCAATCGCTTGCCTGGAAACGTCCTCTGTGGGTTGCCCTCCTCGTTCCATTTAATTGTCCATGATTCCTGGGAAGTGGATACTATTATTAGACCCATTTTGCTGGCCAGGACAGTTTTCTCTGCAATGCCAGGCCTCTGAACTCCCTTTGCTGAGGCATCTTTTTAGAAACTTGCAATTATAAATGCTTTCTCTCCCTGTTGAGATGTAAATTTTCTCTCAGGGATCTGGGAGCCATTCCTCTGAAATAGGATATCATCAAGATGGGTAACATCTTGGGCATGCCTGGGTGGCTCAGTCCTTAAGCATGTGCATTGTGCTCAGGTCATGAACACAGAGTCCCAGGATAGAGCCCAGCATCGGGCTTCCTGCTCAGTGGGAAACCTGCTTCTCCCTCTCTCACTCCCCCTGCGTGTGTTCTCTCTCTAGCTGTGTTTCTCTCTGTCAAATAAAGAAATAAAATCTTAAAAAAAAAAAAAAAGACGGGTAGCATCCTTACCTCCCAGTCTCTGGGGTAAGATAAAAACGTCACTTTTATAAGAGCTAAAGAGCATACACACACACACACACACACACACACACACACGCACCTACACCTACACACACACACAGCTTGATCACCTGGCCACCCACCCCTCAGCGTGATACTCACCCACCAGCTCCCCAGTTCTTAGAACTTCTCCCACATTTTCTGTCTGCAGAATTGAGTTCCATCTCTCTCCCCTCTTGCAATAACCTCAGATGAAGACTTCCCAGCCTGTTTAACTCTGTTCCATACATTTTTTTCTTTGACAGTTCAGCTGAAGAATCTGAGCTGTATGAAGCTTGCTTAACTTGCCAACTATCACCTCCTGATCTGTGAGGTTAGAACTCCATCCTCATTACAATAATGGCAAAAAAAAAAAAAAAGATGCCCAGAGGGAACTTTCTGAGCCCTCTGCCCTCCACAAGAGAAATGGGTGAAAACCATGGAAATGGTGCAAGGGCTGGCTCGGATTATGTTTGTATCTGGATTTCACAGGATGCCCCTTGATACAAGGTGAACGCTGTGATTTCACCTGTCCCTCTAAGCTCCATGCCCTGTAGAGATCCGGGTTACACAGGGGAGAGGACACACACTCCTGGCCTCTGTGGTGGGTCCTCCCAGAGCCTTCAGGGTGGCAGCCTCCTCCTCTGACTGTGCTCCCCCTTATGTCAGTCCCAGGAGAGGCAAGGAGACCCTTCAGGAGCCAGCTTCCCCCTCAGAGCTAATAACATGGCAGGGGGGAGCAGGTACACCTTCCTGGGGAGCTGGGCTTGCTCTCCACTCGTGTCCCTGCTACCCCCAGAGTCATAAGGGAACCTCTGCTCCCCTCCCCCACTCTCATACATTTAGCGTAATTTCCACGACTTCAAGGGGAGGACCAGGCTCCTTCCACTCTTTATGTCCACCCACATGTTGCCAACTTTCTGGCTGTCCACTACCAGTATCAGAATTCTTAATTAATGAAGTGTCCTCAACATCAAAACAAAATAAAAAACAGACATTTGGTAAACATGATGAATTTGAATACAACTTTTAAGACCCTGGACCCTGGTCCCTGGTTTTAGAGCTCATCAGCTCCAACAGAGAAGCGAACGCCAGGTGATTTCCTGCCAACAAGAGTGGAGGGGTTAGGAAATCCTCGTCGGGCCAGAGAAGACAGGGAATTTCCCCAAAACAAAGGTAGTTTTGGCAACGGGGGAATATTCCTTAGTCCATCCCGGGGAAGACTAACCACAGTTGGCTCTGGTTATAGCCATTAACCCGGAAAATGAGAGAGGGAAAAGGCCTCTCCACCCCCATCTATTAGGAAGATGAACTGTGCCCTCCTCAGGAAACCAGGGGCAAACTGCTTGGACAAATTTAAGAAATCTATTTGATCATCACTGACTTTTATTCCACAAGTCTTGAGCATAGTTTTAAGGATTTGTGGAGAAAGAACCCAATTCTTGGCCTGTAGCTGTCCCATAATTTATTACTCCTTGTGCACGATTGCTCCTCCGCTTACCAATTCCAAATGCTGAGACGTCTCTACCTGGGAGCAGTTCCCTATCTGCTGTGGCACCTGCCCATCCGAGTACTCTGGTCCCCAGGCACCACATGGCGAGGAACCAGCCTTGACGGAACCGAGAACCTGAGTTCCAGACTGGGAATGAGAAAGAGATACAAAGGATGAGATCCGGAGGATTGCGGCCAATGCTGCTAGGATGACGTGTATTTGTTTGTTGCGGTTTAAGAGAATTCAAGCGCAATACAACCAGGAGGGAGTCACTGGGATCGTTGCATTTATAAATCAACAGAACAATCCACAGATAGATAGCAGTTTCTCCCTCAGTGCCATTCCACGGCATTGCCTCGGATCAACGAGCTGAAGGGCAAATCTGTTTGTCGAGGCCTCATCCCAGGGATGTGGTTTCTGTGCTCTGCAAGTTGCACTTAGGACCGGGCTTCTGGGCTGAACTGTGGTGGGGAGGGCTGGTCTCAGACCTGGGACCGAGCTACATGTGCACACACAGACACACACACACACAGACACACACACACACACACACACTCGGACCTGGTCCTAAGGCCGCAAGGACCCTGTCAGCTTGCTGTCTGGTCACCACACATTCTCACACAGAAATCACAATTAGAAAATGTAAGTTTTAAAAGGTGCTATTTAAATTACTTAATCGATGAGATACCTAGAAATGAATCTAGCAAAATCTGTGCCAGAATTTGACAAAATACAACACTCAACGGAAGGACTTCAAACTTAAATATTTATGGAAAATGAGGTTCAATATCTTAAAGATGTCATGTATTACCAAATTAATCTATAAATTAAATGAAATTCTAGTCAAAATCCAACATGCTTTTCATGCAAGTTGACAAGCTGCTTCTAAAATTTATATATGGCAGCAACCAGCTAGTTATAGGGGAAAAGACAATTTTGAGGAGAAAGGACAAAGTAGGTGATTCATCATGTCTTCTATAAGGACATGATACAGGACACTCAGAAATCATGGTAAGGGGGTGTGGGACATTTTGTAGTTCTCACTGGAACCACAGCTATGGACTGAGTCAGAGGAACTAGTTGCCAGCCCCAACCTCCCAAGCCCTGGATTAGCACGACAATGCCTCTGGCATCAGAAGTCCACTGTGCTCCTGCAAAAACCATGGGGATGGGGACAAAGAGTGAGGAGCTGGTGCAGGAGAGAAGAAGCCACTGCTGGAGCTAGCCTGGGTGTGCATCTAGGTGGGTACTGGATCAATCCACCAACAAACTGATACATAGAATTAACCATGCCAGCCACTGGTTTTGATAGCCAAAACTGGGCATGACTCATGTGTCCTTCAACAGATTAGTGACAAAGAACTGGTTCATCCATGCCCTGGAAAACTGCTCAGCAGTAAAAAGGAATGAACGATTGATCCACCCAACAACATGATTGGCTCTCAAAGCTATTATGCTGCATAATAAACAGCCAATTTCAAAATGCGCTGTGCAGTTCGACTTACATGACCTTCTTAACATAATGAAATGGTACAGATGGGGAACAGATTGGTGGTTACCAGGATCTGGGAATGGGGACAGGAGCTGGGTGTGGCTGGAAAGGGTTAGTAGGAAGGGGCCGTCCAGGATGTGACAAAACAGCACTGAGCTACACACACACACACACACACACACGCATATAAAATTGGTCAAATCTGAATAATCTCAGTAGACTGCATCAATGCCACATTCCTGATTGTGGTGTTGTATTGTAATTACCCAAGGTATCCCCATTGGGGGAAACTGGTAAAGGACACAGGAGACCTCCTTCTCATACTGTTTTTACCAATTCCTGTAAATCTACCATCGTTTCAAATTTGAAAGTTTTTTAAAGCAGATGGTTTGAAATTGTTTTGTCTTCCCATTCAAAAAAACGAATCACTAATATCTGTGATTTGATCACCGTGCACTGACTTAGAGCATATAGAACTGCTGTTGGCAATTTTGGGTTCCATTTCAGGAATCTATCAGCCTCTGAATATTTCTCCACAGCTAATCACGGTCAGCCCTCCTTGCAGATACCAGAAAGAAGCTTCTCACCACAATCTCTGTTCTGTGGGTCTCTCCCATGGCCCTTAGAAACTTAAAACATGCAGAAGGACATGGACCAAACGGAACTGCCCCCTGTTCCCCACCCCCAGAGATAACGACCCTGGGGAGGCTGCTTGTGTGTCATGAGATGATAACCGAGTCCCTTTCCCACTATTCAAAATATGACCACAAAATCCTCCTGAGACCTCTTGAAGGTGCTGACCCCAGTTTCCATGCCTCCAAAGTGAAATTTCTTCAGAGCCAGGTAAAACATGGACATTCACAGGTGGCGCTTGTCACCTCGTAGCCAGGATCATATGAGGAACTTCCACCACTTCATAAGTGCTTCACAGGGTTGGACAGCTCCGGCCGGGTGGCCCCAGGACAGGACTGTGGAGCAGGACTCCAGCCAAACTCGCAGCCCTGTCATGCTTATGTGGCCTCAGAGGAGCCAGGACCTCCCTGGCTCTGTCCAGGGCTGCCCTTACCTGGGCTTCCCAGGCTCTTCTCTTTCGAACTGCAGGGAAAGGAAAGTTTTGTTTTCTTTTTAATTTATTTTATTTTATTTTTTCAATGTTCCAAGATTCATTGTTTATGCCCCACACCCAGTGCTCCATGCAATACGTGCCCTCAATACCCACCACCAGGCTCACCCATCTCCCCACCCCCTCCCTTCCAAGACCCTCAGTTTGCTTCTGAGTCCAAAGTCTCTCATGTTTCATCTCCCTCCCCGTTTACCCCACTTCCCATTTCCTTTCCTTCTCCTACTGTCCTCCATATTACTCCTTATGCTCCACAAGTAAGTGAAACCATGTGATACTTGAATTTCTCTGCTTTCACTCAGCATAATCTCCTCCAAGGATGGGAAAGTTTTTAAAGGCAGAGAGACAACTGAAAAAAGGGACTTACTAGCAAAAGATGTGTTGTTTTAGAAAAAGTTGCCCTCCTAACAGGGCCAGAAGGACCGATCAGTACACTTTCCAGGCTGACGGGTTAAAGGTTACACGGGCGTGTGTGTGAAATCGCAGTTAGGTTGGGGATTCGTCTTGGTTTGCTGGCCTGGTTTTCTTAACATAGGTGACTCCATTTTGGGCCTGTGGCTTCCTTTTTAACAACTCATTCATTTTTACCCACCTGGGTAGTCCTTTTAGGCTGTTGGTTCTGTTCCAGTTGCTCAGTGCTTGGTTGCTGGCTCCTTCCTGCTTTGGTGTTTGAGAGCACCCTCCACTGGCTCCAGTTTTCCATTGACATCACTTCATTTTTGTGCGTTTTTTTTCTTGGTACCTCTTGACTTTCTGTGACTTCAACAAGATTATCCTGGCTGCTATATTTACTGTCTCAGTCCTGGTGTCAGCAATTTCTTCCAAGAACCCTGACTCCTTTTATCAGAGAATGGCATTGAAGTCTCACCCGTGGGAACTGAACGTGCTCAGCAGATAATGCAAGGCAACACATGCATATGTTCCAACCTATGCAAACTCACCTCATTAAAGATTTCCTCATGGAACTGTCTGCATCCACATTAAGTTCAGATGAGTTGATGCTGATGTCTCCAGCCTGGTCCATCACCACAGGGATATGGGGATCTTCTCCCTCTGCTGATCTGTAACTTTCTACTCCAACAGTGGCAAACTGGCTCCCACCACCTGCCATGTATTGAATTCATGGCTCCCTTCCAGATTATGGATGTGGTGTTTTCAGAGCTGTTAGCTACCAGCCTGATGGGAAAGAACGTTAACAAAAAGCGTCCACTGGGTACATACAGTACATTTTTTATTCAATCTACAGATTCATTCCCAGAGTTACTAGGTCAGCACATCTTGCCATCCATGTGGCAGTAGGACTTTTTAAAATACACTTATTATAGTTAGATTATCTGTCACATTATATCCTCCTTTGAAAGGGAGGAAGAAATTTTCCTTGGTCAAAGGTTCTTGCAGCTGGACTAAGGATTAGATTGATAGGAGACACTTAACAGGCGAAGGGAAAAAAAAAACCAAAGTAGAATTACATATGCACAGAGGCCCAGTAAAGAAATCGAGACCTAAAGAAATGACAAAGACAGGCAATGTTGTTATTATTTTGTTTTCTTATTTTTTTCTGTTTTTGTTTTTTATTCGGAGCAGAAAGGAAACAACCTTGGGAGCTTCGGTTAGTAAGGAGTTCTAAGCTGAATTTGGGTTGGGGTAGTGAATGAATAAAAATTAACAAGGGTCATTTCTACAATCCTCTGGGCTCTAAATCTCTCATCTCTGGACATGTCAAAAGTCTCTTTACCTCCTGGTACAGGGACATTTTCACATGGAGATAGATTTCCTGCTTCCGGGGGGACAGAGGACAGTCTGGGTGTCCCCCTTGCAGAGACTGTCTCTCAAGTAACTTTTATCTAAAATAATCAACGTGACAAAGTGGCACATTGTGTGCTCCCTGGCCTTGGTCCCAACACCGTCCTGTGACACTCCCCCATCCTAAATAACTTAATTGTAGTAGATTACGATTTCCTCTTTGGGATGTGAAGACGTTTGGGTTTTGACAAACGCACAGGGGAAGGTATCCAGCATGAAAGTATCCTGGGGAATACTTCAAACCTGCACTCCTTGATCCTTTTGTCATCTCTGTAGTTTTGCCTTTTCCAGAATGACCTATAAAAGAAGTCTTCAGAATGGACTCTTTCACCACAAAGTTCATGTAAAATTCCTCCATGTCTTTGTATGGGGTTCATTCCTTTTTTTACTGCTGAATATATTAACAGGAGGAAAACAAACAGAAGTTGAATATCATGCATATGTCCTGTTTCCATGGGAGCTACCCAGGAAAACAGAGTAACTCCTTAAAGTGGCCCAGCCCTCACCCTAAATGCCATCTTTAGCCAAAGACCAAAAGATTTTCAGCGGTAGGAAGGCCAATTAGAGGATGTTATCAGGTGATGACCCAGGTTTAAGTCGCTGCCTTCTCTTTTGGTAAGTTTCTTGATATTTAGTCATTCTGTTCCTGATACAGAGGGAGACAGGCTTACAAATGGAGCTTTCCTTTCCAAGTGTACATGTCACTCAACAAATGACAACCTCTGCTCAGTTTTCAGAGATTCTCTTGTGTCTGCTGTTTCTTAAAATGGATTAGCCTTGAATAATCCTTGTGCCACAGAGGCATTTCTTGGGGTGCCATGTGGCATATTTTGGGTGCCATGTTCTGCTTGCTTCACCTGGATGCACTCCAGTTTCTTTCTGGATTCATTCATGAAAGGACATCCAGATTTCTTTCCATGTTTAGCCGTTACGAATAGAGCTGCTGTGCATAAGTCCCTGGTAACTTTGTTTTAAAATATTTTATTTATTGGGGAGCCTGGGTGGCTCAGTTGGTTAAGCGACTGCCTTCGGCTCGGGTCATGATCCCGGAGACCCGGGATGGAGTCCCACATCGGGCTCCCTGCTCGGCGGGAAGCCTGCTTCTCCCTCTCTCACTCCCCCTGCTTGTGTTCCCTCTCTGGCTGTGTTTCTCTCTGTCAAATAAATTTAAAAAAATCTTTTAAAATATTTTATTTATTTATTTGAGAGAGAGAGAGTGAGTGAGAGAGAGCATGAGAGGGAAGAAGGTCAGAGGCAGCAGCAGACTCCTCGTGGAGCCGGGAGCCCGATGCAGGACTCGATCCGGGGACTCCAGGTGCCCCAGTCCCTGGAAATTTTTGTTTGGAAACTGTTTTAAAACATTTGTCTCCCTACTAGAAGTGCAACTGTTAGCTATTAAGGTGAGACTTTTAAAAAAAGATTTAATTTACTTTTCTCACAGACACACAACTAGAGAAGGAACATAAGCAGGGGAGGTGAGAGAGGGAGAAGCAGGCTTCCCGCTGAGCACGGAGCCTAAAGCCTAAAGTGGGTCTGATCCTGTGACTCAGGGATCAGAACTGAAGCTGAAGATAATCGCTTAAGAATTGAGCCACCCAGGCATCCCCATTAAGGGGAAACTAAACTTCGCCTTAAAAGACAAAAAAAACCCCTGCCAAACTGGTTTCTGCAGTGGCCTCAGGGAGCATTTCTCCCAGAGGGAAGGCACACTCCTGTCATTCCCCACCTTCCAACAATTGGTATTCTCAGGGTTTTTTGGAGTATAGCAGCAGCAGCTGTGTAGCATTACCTCACTGCTGTTTATTTAGTTATTTTTAAAGATTTTATTTATTTATTTGTTCTCACTGCTGTTTATATCTGTAATTTCCCAAGGGTATAAGATGTCAAGCTTGTATTTGTATGCTTTGTAAGGACCTATTTAGAAGTCCAAGACACCTTGTTATTTACTCAGAAAAACAGCTCCAGGAGATATGGGCAAAGGCCCCTGGAAAACAAAGGCGAGCCAGGTTGGGGGAGCTGCCAGTTAACCCCCTTAACCTCCCATCCATGGACTTATGGAGATGCAAATTAAGAATGGGCAGCAAGTTCCCAGTACTTAAGACCAGGTGGGAACGCCCAATCAGTTAATCCCCTTAACCTCCTAGACCCTGACCAATGGAGATCCCCTGGTAAACCACTCTGTGGGGATTATGAACTTAACAGTTAAATGTATTCATCATCACAGCAGGGTGAAAGAATTAACTCTAGGCAGCTGCGAGATTGCAATCAGCTGTGGCTTGCCCTATAAAAGCTAGCTTGTAAGAATAGGCTTGGTCGCTCGCTCTCTCTTTAGAGGCGACCCTGACCCGGGCCAGTATAATTCTCGATGCTTGGTACGAAATAAAGCTTTGCTTGACCTTCACTTTTGTATCAGCCTCGTTCCTTTGACCATGGACTCTGTTATGCTTATTTTGTATTTGTCTGTCTTCTTTGTCCAGGCATCTCTTCAGATATTTACCCATTGTCAATTAGGTTATTTCCTTTTTGTTGAATTCTGAGAGTTTTTGTATCTTTTGAATACCAATCCTTTACCAGATATGTGTCTTGTGACTATTTTGTCCCAGTGTGTGGACTGTCTCTTAGTTTTCTGAGCAAGGTCTTTGACAGAGAAGTTTTCATTTTAGGAAGTCCACGTTATCAATTTTTTTTCTCTTGTGGATTGGCCTTTGGTGTTTTGTGTTAAAAGTCCTCACCAAGGGGCGCCTGGGTGGCTGTCCTTAAGCGTCTGCCTTCGGCTCAGGTCATGATCCTGGACATGATCTTGGAATCCCGGGATCAAGCTGCGCATCCTGCTCCCTGCTCGGCGGGGAACCTGCTGCTCCCTCTCTCATTTCCCCTACTTGTGTTCCCTCTCTCGCTGTGTTTCTCTCTGTCAAATAAATACATAAAATCTTAAAAAAAAAAAAGTCCTCACCAAGCCCAAGGTCATGTAGATTTTCCTTTGTTTTCTTTTAGCTATTTCCATAGGTTTGCATTTTAAATTTACCTACAATTTGGAACGAATTTTGGGGGAGTTGTAAAGCTGGTATCTGCATTTCATTTAATTCCCATGATATTCCAATCAATCTTTCCCATTTCTGGAGCTGTCAGGGGATATCGGGCTCAATCCCAATTTGAATTTCCAAATTTCAGAGGATTCAGCTAGACCCGGGGAGGGGACTTGTGTCTCCACTAAAAGGAATGCATCTCATCCGGTGCTGGCCCTGCCCCCACCGCCCGCAGGAGGTGCGTGAGCCCAGCCGCCTGACCGTGGGGCACATGCGCTTCCCTGCAGACGAGGGCGGGACCCTCAGGGCACTCTGTGAGGGATTCTGGAGGATCTGGGGCCACGCCCATACTGGCAGGAGCCTGACCTCCTCAGGAGTCACCGCGGGAGGAGAAAGTGAGGAGAAGCCACCAGAGCGGGGTTTGCCGAGGAGGCGCGTGGTCACAGGACCCTGCGGAGGAAGGGCGCGCTGTGTGGACGGTAGGGTTTCCCTGGCTCTCTGTGAGGTGACGTGGGGTCCCAGCAGCGCTGTTGGGTTTCTCCTTTCTGGAGGGGATGCGCTCCCCAGTTACTGCGTCTGTGTTTCTATGCCTGCGGATTCGGGTCCTGAGGCTCCTTAGACAGTCTGCCTCTGTGCTCTTGCTCCTCCAGCCTCCACCCTGTGGGGCCCTTCCCGTGCCCACACCTGCTTCCAGGTTGCTCCGGTGTCTGGAGGTAAGGTAGTGACAGCGCGGATCCTGTAGACGGCTTTGAGGAGAGTAGGTATTTTCCATTGTGGGTTCCTCCCTGCGCACAGAGTGTTTTACCATTTCTGTGCCTCTCCCTCCATGTCTGTTATCAGAGCCTCACAGCTGTCAGAGGACAGGTCTGTCACCTGTTCAGTATGTCATGGAGAACGTGGGGGAAGCTGGGAGGGATGCTTGGAAAGAAAGTCCACTGGAGAAAGGCAGGGTTTCGGGGTGACACAGGATTCCCACCTGCTGAGCTGAAGGGATGGTGATCTCTTGTAGGAGATGAACCCTCCAGCCTCCCCATTGGGGTCTGGGATGGATGAGTCTCTCCTGTGGGCGATTCTGATGTGGGCTTGGGGATGGTCCCTGAGCGGCAGGTGCCTCCTTCCAGCCTCCCCTTCTGGGGTCCCCAGTCCACTTTAGTGAGGTTTCCCTTCATGCTTTTTCACAGTTCTAATCAGGCTGTGGTAGAGCGATGTGGAAAACTGGAATTCCAAGTCCCACTTCTCTACTGTACCCAAGACACAGGAATCCTCCTCCCCACCCCCGCCCAATTTAATCCTCTGAGTGCATTGCTAACATGTGGCCTTCTTCTAAGGGTGAGTGGCCTCTCCACGATAGGTGAATTGGATGTAGGAGGGCATGGCCTCCATCCCGAAGTTGGATGTCCTCTCTGCTTCTGTGCCGTGGTGCTAACGTGGTTGTTTGGAAGAGTCATTTCCTCTGTGGTGATTTCCAAGTGCAGCCAACTTGTCACAGCAGCACAAATGTGCTTTATCTCCACCCTCAGATTCCCCAGCTGTCATTTCTTGACCACGTTTGCCACTTCACAGAGGCTACTTAGGTGCATTTTACCCCAAACAGGGACACTGCCCCACGGAACAACCACATAACCCCAAATGAGGAAATCATGAGTTTCCACAGACCGTCAATTGTCACCATCCACCTGACAGTCTGATGAGGGGTCAGATGATGAGGGGCCTGATGGGGGATCAGATGAGGGGTCAGATGGCTGGTCCCCACCGGGCATCTGACCCCTCATCAACCTGCTCTTAAATGGGGGGTGTGCACCGCACATGAACCTTCTTTATAAACACACACACACACACACACACACACACACACACTCACACACACGGGGAGGGGACCTAGGGCCACACAGGTTGGATCAGAGCCATGTAGGCCTAGGGGGATGGCTCTGGGCCTCATGGTGTCACCTGTTTGTCCTTCTGGCCAAATGGCCAGAGATGTAGGGGAGCCCTGAGATGACATCCCTAGCAAGGGAAAGTATGTGCAGGGTACGCTTTCTTCAGCCTGCGGCCTCCAGACTTTGGGATGCTACACACAAACATGTTCTTCATTCGAGGATCTCTAAGGCAATGAGCTGGGCAGGGGGCTCTTTCTGAAATGTGGGTGCCTGGTTTCCTGGGTTCCAAATTCTGTTGGGCTCTGTTGTCAGGGAATTGAGGTCACCACTGTCTGGGGTGATCCCTCCTCTTCACATAAGAGCCCCCCAAGGGTCCTCCTCCCCTAGATGCTCAGTGCTCACCCTCTACCCCATGCCCCGTCCATATGGTGACACCCACATGGCCCACCTACAACCCCTATGAGGTCTGGGTGCAGCCAGTGTCCCTGCTGTGAGGACAAAACGCTGGGTTCAGACTGGGTTCCTGCTTGTGCGCAGGGCTACGAACCAGGACAGACGCTGTGGCTGTCAGGGCCTCCCCAGGTTCCCCATCTGCACATTGGGGGTCTTCTGGCTTCTACTTTTATAGACAAGGTCAGGGGTAGGACCTCTGCATATGTTCCATACCTACTATCACAGGAAGCTGGTACACACATGTGGCAATGCAAGTTTAAGTGGGGGGCTGGTCCCGGCCTCTCTTGACCCCAGGATACCAACTGTCCCTGAGGTTTGGACATGGGAATGCCTGAATGTACCCACTCCTCCAGGGGTAGGTGGAGAACAGGTGCACAGGCACACAGCCCTCCCTCCTGAGAGAGCCAGGTGTACACAGGGGACCTGCACACAGTACCTGTACCATGACCAAGCCCCACGGTGGACACAGTGGACATGCACGAGACCCATGGCTCTGCACTTGACCAGTCCCCCATGTTCCCTCACCACTGCCAAGTGCTCTGTGGTCTCAAAGCCCGCTGAGCCCCAGAACCATGCCCATCTTGGGCAGCAAGGCTCAGGGTACAAGGCCAGGTGGGTCAGACATCTGGGGATACAAAGGTCACTGAATATCCCCCACCCAGCTGGCCAGGAATGCAGACTCCCTCCCAGGGTCCAACTAAGTGCAGGGCTGAACTAGAGGACCTGGAGGCCATAGTGGAGTCTGACTCAGAGCAGGGAGAAGAGCAGTCCACCCCTTCCCCTCTCTCTTCCTTCTGCTTTGTCTTCCTGATAATACCCTGGGACAGAGGTCCAGCCTGTCCCTGACTGCGGGTCTGGGTGGAGTCTGGGTGGGAAGGAGGCCGGGGAGAAGGGGCCCACCACCAGGATGCCCGAGTGTGAGGGTGTTGTTACCATAATGAGGGACCCTATGAGCATTCAGGGATTTCAGCCCTTTTTAGATAGGAGCAGTGGCCCAGGACTCAGCCTCTGCCCCATCCTTTACCCTCCTCAACCCCCACATCTTCCCCAACCTAGTCCTTGTCTGCAGCCCGTCCTCCCCTCCAGCCCCAGGAAATCCAGCTGCTCTGGGAGGCCGCAAACTCATAACAAGCTGGAGCTGAGCCAGCCCTATGGGGCCTGGTTTTGGGTCCTGGAGCCCCACAGTGAGGAGACGTGAGGCCGGGCTGGAGCTGGGAGAGGACAGAGTGGTCACTCCCTGGGGGCCCTGTGTCCCTTGTCAGTATTGACCCTATTGTGTGCTGGCCCCTAGAGCACCCAGACTCCAGCTCCCAGGCAGCCTCCAGGAGGGAGACCAGAGAGTGGCTCATTCTAGCTCAGATGTGTCACTCTGTTCTATACCTACAGTCTGTCTCACTGGCTGGAAGCCCTCTCCTAGTTGGCCAGCAACAGCTCAGGGCCAAGAAGAGCAGTCCATCATCAAGTTCCGGGGCCACTGTGAGGATGGTAGGCAGGGGAAGGCTCACTCTGGGATCAGGGAGTCTCTGACTGGGCTAACGTGGGCTCAGGAGGACTGGCCTTCCAGCCCCTCTGCTGACCAGCTCTGTGACTGGAGTCATTTGCCTCCCCTCTCTGGGCCTCACTCTCCACCTCTGTGCAATACGGTAATGCTGAATGATGGCTCCCGTGGCAGGAGTATATGGAGTATTGGTGATTGACCTAAGCTGGGCACAGAGCCTGGACTTCAGAGTGCAGTAGGGGATGGTGAGCTGTGTCACCAGTGAGCACCCTTTCCCCCAAAAGCAATCCAGCCCTTCCATGCAGCCTCCAGGCCCCTGGGAGACCACACTCCTGACACCAGGTCCCTGTGTGTGGCTTTCTCAGCAGTGGACAGGGTGGGGACCCCAGGACACAGGGCCAGCTCCTCCTTCTGAGGGCATGAGAGCAAGCAAGACTTACCCTGAGGTCCACCAAGGCCACGTAAGGGGGAGGTGGCTGCTCCCAAACAGTACATTGAGTTTCTGCTTCTGTTAGAACCTGAGTGTTTGGGGTTCTTTCACTTGCTGGGCTGATGAGATACACGTGCTCTCCCTGACTCCTCGAATGAAGAGCTCTTGCAGGGTCCTGGGTGTCCTGGACCTGCGGAAGGGAGAAGGGCCAGTCTCCTCCCTGGCTCCTGAAGGAAGCCCGTTCTCCCAAAGGCAGGATCATTTCAGATCATGATCCTGGGCCAGAATTGGCTCCCGACTCTGGGGCTGAGGGGGCTTTTCTCAGGCATAGTAATGCCCACTGAATGAGGGGGCTTCAGAAAGAACATAAGCCTGGACCAGGTCCTGTCCCAGGGTGGTGACTGCCTTCCCCATCTCTGGAGGAAGAGGGACATCCTGTGCTTCTCTGGGCGGGGGTCCTCTGACCCATGAGCAGGCCCTGGAAGGTTTCTAGTCTGCCTCTCGAAGTGCACCAGACTGAGTGGGCCAATCACTGTCCACACATGGACAGGGACAACATGCTAAGGAAGCACTGGAAGTGATCCTGTGCAAATGGCCTGTGGCCAGCGGGGCTGGTGGCTTCAGTGCCCTCCAGTAGGCCCCCTTTCCCTGGATGGCAATCCTTCTAGAGTCTCTGGCCTCAGAGCTCCCTTCCTGCTGGTTTCAAGACCAAGGTAAGGACTGTGGTATGGCTTAGAAGGCTCCACCCCAGCCTCCTTCCTCCTGAACACATCACTGCTCTGCAAGAAGCAGGGGCTGCTGCTCCCACATGCCCCAGGCAAGGCTGGTTTAAGGCACTCATTTCCTCCAAGGCCCAGCCACTCTGGCCCTGTCACATACACAGTGCCCATGGCTGCTTGCCTGGGCCAGGAGTCCCAGGAGAGCTCTCCTTTCCCAGGATCAGAGTTCATATTCCTGGCCAGAGAAAGAAGTCCCATCTGCCCTCTGCTAGGGAAGGCGAATTTCTGGGCCAGGTGGCCCTCAGGTGCCTGAGGACATGCGGGTCCCCTGGAGAGAAGGGTGACAGGCACCCCTGTCTGGGACAACAGTGAGCAGCACCCATTCCAGGCCATCACCTAGCAGTGCTCATGCTCGGACTCATCCCAAGAAAGTCTGGCACGACTTTTCATAGATGCATTTTCAGGGAGTGTTTAGAACAGCAGTGGTGGAGACAGCAGGGAATGCACCAGTACTAATGCCCAAGGAGATGGATGGTGGCCCAGTGGGTTAAGCCGCTGACTGTTGATGTTGGCTCGGGATGTGAGCTCATGGTGTGGGATCGATCCCCACGTAGGGTCTATGTTCAGTGCAGCATGGTCTCACGATTCCCTTTCCTATCCTGCCTCTCCCACCACTCTCGTGCCACACACACTCTCTCTAAAATAAATGAATAAAATTTTTATAAAAATGGAATCATACAGAGACCAGTACCCCGGCCCAGTAGGTGCCGGGCGCCCAGGGCTCCGCACGCACCGCAGGCTGAGACAGCGCTGAAGACCGGCGCTGGGCAGAGGCGTGGGACAGGACAGCGCCGGGATCAGCGTGACGCGAAATGGGAGGGGCGGCGGAAGGGATCGAAGCCGGCAGGCACGCCAACTTACCCGGGCGTTGCGGTCTGTCTCATGCACCTGCTCATTGCTCGGCCTCCGCCGCACTGTCGCCGTCAGCAGTGCCACGTTGTTGGCGCAGGCGGCGCGCAGGAGGGTCGCCTCCTCCAGGAAACCTTCTGGGACGCTCTCCGCAGTCGCGGTGACCTATTCCTCCTCGCCTCCGACAGGGTAGGAGTAGTCCGAGGCGAGGCTGCGGGTGTGGAACAGACACGAGAAGTCCTCGCTCTCCGCGTTGTCCGCAGGGTCCTCCCTGGCTTCAACGTCCGGGGTCGGAGATGGCGTCTGCTGACACTCGTGGCGCGTGCACCACCATGCTGGCCGCCGGGGCGCCGGCCGGAGGGAGACTGGGGCGCTGGGCGTGCGCCCAGGTCACCGCCACTCGTCCCCTGCGGCCCCAGATGAGCGGGGCTCCGCGCGCTCCAGCCCTGCGGAAAGGAGCGCGGGAGTCTAAAGTCTCTGGAGGCTGGAGAAAGCCCCATCCGGGGTGGGAGGAGCCGCGTTGGCTTTCTGGGCGTGGCGGGCAGGCGTGGGCGGGGATTGGGCGGGGAGGAGGTGCGCCCGCAGGTTCCCCAGCGCCGCGCGGGGGGACCAAAGTTCCCAGCAGAGCGAAGGCTCCTCGGCGCCGCAAGGCCAGTGCACCCGGCCGCCTGGCCCGGGAGTGGAGCGATGAACGCGCGCGAGAACTAGACGCAGTGACTAGAGAGCCCGAGCGCCTGTGTCTTGGCGGCGAGCGGCCCCGCCCTCCCAGCGGCCTGGGGGGATGAGGGCCAAGGTGGGGGACGCCGCGACCTGAGCCTGCTTCCAGCGCCGGGAACCTCCAAACCGCACAGGGCAGTCAGGTAACGCCCAGAGCGTCAGGCCTCCCAGCCAGGACTGCCCAAATTTCTGGGCACTGGAGACGCCGAGCTCGTTTTTTCCACCTCTCGCGGAGACTGGGCTCCAAGGCCAACTCCACTCCGAGCTTAAGACCAGTGAGTCTCCGGGGTGGGATGGGGTGGAGAGAAATGGAAGAGGAGTGTAGGTTGTTTAGGAGTATGGGGAGTGGCTCTTTTTGCTCCCAGTGGAACTCGAGCCCTGACGGGGGTTGGGGGGTGGGTGGGGAGGGTGGGTTGTGCAGATTAGGTGCTGCTGATCCTGGGCTCCGAAACCAGACCCGGTGAATCACTTGCGACTTGAACTGGGGAATTTAGGAAGAAAACAGGATGAACCCTGGAGGGTGCCTGTATTCTTTTGCACTCAGACAACTCCATGGAGCACAGGAACTGATCACCCGTGAGCCATGTCACGATCCCTGAGGGTGTGGGCTTTGCTTCATGGGAAGAGGTTGTGTCTCCAAGCGTATCTGACCAGAGCCATGTTTTCTGGTTATGGAGATCCAGACCTTTACTGACCATGTCATTATTATTCTTGTGATTTTAATAAAGCAATATAGACATTGACTTTGAGATACAAATATCTAAAGGAAAAACACAAGGTCAAATATATATAGGATGATTGAACTTGTGGTATTTCTCCTTAGTGTGGGTAGTGTAGGGCAGCCTGTCTGAGAGAGAACAAGGAATTCTATCTGGATAGAAATATGCTGTGCACACGTCATATTTTATTCTATCCTTTTCCTTACTTCTCTGAAGGGAAAATAGTGTGGTGAGTGGAGCTTTGTTTCTGGTTTTAAGGAATGAGAGACAAGAGATTTGGAAGAGCAGTGTTGATCCTGACGTGGTGCTCAGTGTGCAGTGAGTGAAGGTTTCAAGCTTGGACTTGGAAGCATTGGTGTTCAGGGAAGTTGTCTGAGTTCCCCGCACACAGAGCCCCTCGTCTGGTCTGCCTCATCGGACCAGTTCCTGCATTTTAAAGGAGAGCTTGAAGGTGGGTTGAAATGCTAGGGTATTTAAGGAATGATCTGGAAGGGACACCTGGGTGCGCCAGTGTAGACAAACCCAGGGAATTCCAAAGCTAATGATGAACACATTTCTGAGACTGGCGTTTACTTCTCTGAGTAGCATTGAGCTCGGGTGGAAAGCAGTCTGGGTTTTGAGTCACCATGTCAGCAGGTGTGAGCCTGGCAGGGTAGTGAGATCAGATAGCTGGGAGATTGGGAGGCCATGACGGTGGTCCATCCTTCTTAATGGGCAGGCCCAGCTTGCTCCATGGACAGGGCTACGCCCCCCTGGCCAGCCCTCCTGCTACAGATGTGATACAAAAGTTGCTTCCTGTTGGGTTCTCAAGCCCTCTTCTCAGCAGGGGGCTTGGTGGGAAGCAGCCCACGGACAGCATTATGGATGCTTGCCCAGTGTGCCCGGAGCGTCCTTGGACGAGGCGCAGCAGGTGTCCTCTGCCTGGTGTCTATGAAATCAGCCCGTAAAGGCACTTCTTCCAGAGTCACATCCATGAGAAATTCTTCACTTTTCTGTGCTGTGTGGAAGAGGCCAGTTTTCATTTGGAACTGAAATCTCAGCGCCTGCCATTGGGTTCCAAGACCACAGAGCACACCAGTGTCATTGAAGCTTTCGTTCCACATGGGGCCTGACGTATGAGACTGTCGCTGAACCTGGGAAGCCTTCTGCTGCCCTGTTGCAGGTTCCTTCCTGAAAACTGTGGAGCAAATCCCGGTTTATGAGGACATCCCAGGAAAGAGAGACAGGGGCACCATTCTGCCGCACCACAGGAGGATGCTGGACATCAATCACAGGTCGCTGGTGCAGGGAGGAGACATATGTGTTTCCCAGGACCTTAGCCAGAGAGAGATTTGGACTCTGGGATGCTTCTCTGCTCGGCTTTGTCAGATGAACACCTGAGGCAAGGACAGGAGGTGTGTGTGCTCACCTGTCATCGAGGAAGGTGTCTGGTCTCAGGTTTCATGTGCAAGTGGATTCCTCTTATGGTTCATTTTTCTGATGGTCTTCAGGGTGTCAGAGGGGGACCCATTGTTCCAGGCATCCTGGCTATGCCAGAGCTCTAGTCACCTTTTCCCCCAGGGCTCTGGGCTAGGCAATCGGAGGGAGTTAGTGGTGAAATCATCCAAGTAAGCCTCCATTTCTCCTTTGCCGAGATGGACTGGTGACTGGGCTAACTACTCTGGAAATAGAAAGCAGGAGACAGGGCTGGGGTGCTGAAGGGGAGGTGGCGGTGGTGCTTGCTATATACATAGGGACCCAGTGGGACTTCACTAGGAAGGTGATACTTGAGTTAAGAGCTAACGAAAGTGAGTGATATCACATCAAGAAAATTCTAAATGGAAAGGAAAGCAGGTGGGAAGGCCCTGGGGCAGGATTAGCAGGGCACCCAGGTTCAGTCTTGATCTTGCACAGTATTGTGGCCTCAGGAGACAGCTTAGGACATGACCTCAGGGAGGTAACAGAGGGTGACAGAAAGCCAATGCAGGCTGTAACCCCACGGGACCATGCTTCATTGGTCCCTCTTGGCTGCAGTGTTGAGAATAGAGGCCACAGTGTTGAGGATGGGCAAGGGAGGTCTATGAAGAGCTTTCCTAGGAACTCAGACAAGAGATGGGCTCCAGCATGGGCCAGACAGGTGGCCAAAACCAATGTTGAGAAACGTACTATCTGTGTCGTCTTCTTCAGGGTTTATGGATTCAGGTCTTGTGTTCAAGTCACTTATCCATTTAAAATTTTTAACATTTGTGTGCAGTATATGAAAATGATCTCACCACATTCTTCTTCATTTAGTTTGCAGTTTTCCCAGTACCATTCACTGAAGAGACAGTCCTTCCCCAGTGTATATTTTCTGTTGCTATGTCATAAATGAAGACCATATATGTGTGGGTTAGTTTCTGAGATTTCTACTCTGTGTCATTGACCTGTGCATCTGTTTCTGTGCCAATATCATACTGTTTTGATGAATATGGATTTGTAATGTAGCTTGAAATATGGGAGAGTGGTGACTGCAGCTTTCTTTCCCCAGATTGCTTTGGGTATTTGGGGTCTTTTGTGATTCCATATGAATTTCAAAACTGTCTTCTATTTCTTTGAATAATGCCATTGGGATTCAGTTAAGGATGCCATCACATCTGTAGATTGCTTTGAGTACGGTGGACATGTTAACATTATTAACTCTTCCAGTCACTGAGCATGGCGTATGCTTCCGTTTATTTGTGTCGTCTTCCATTTCTTTGATCCATACATTCACCCCTCAACACACACGTTCTTACTTTCTTTTCCACCATGTGTTCAATGTACCAGGTTTTTCTGATTCTTGGTTACTTTTATTCCTAGATGTTTTTCCTTCATGCAACTGAAAATGGCATTGCTTTCTTAGTTTCTCTTGTGAAAGCTTGTCTTCAGTATATAGAACTGCAACAATTTGGGGTGCCTGGAGGGCTCTATCAGTGAAGCATCTGCCTTCGGCACAGGTCATGATTCTGGGGTCCTGGAATGGAGGACCTCAGGCTTCTTGCCCAATGGGGAGCCTGCTTCTCCCTATCCTTCTGCTGCTCCCCCGCTTGTGCTCATGCCCTTTCTGTCAAATAAATACATAAATAAAATTTTATAAAAAAGAAATGCAACATGTTTCTGTATGTTGACTTTGTATCCTGCAGCTTCGCTAAATTTGTTTATTCTTAAGGTTTTCTGGTGGAATTTTTATATATAGTATCATGTCATCTGCAAATAGTGATAGTTTTCCTTTTCTCTTTGGATTTTCTTTCTTTGTCTTTCTTTCTTTCTTTCTTTCTTTCTTTCTTTCTTTCTTTCTTTCTTTCTTTCTTTCTTTCTTTCTTTCTTTCTTTCTTTTCTCTGTTCTTTTTTTTCTTTCCAAATACTTTGGCTAGGGCTTCAAATACCATGTTGAATGAAAGTGGTGAGAGTGGGCATTTTTGTTTTGTTCTTGATCCTAAGGAAAGGTTCTCAGTTTTTCACCCTTGAGTGTAATGTTAGCTGTGGGCTTTTCATGTAGGGCCTTTGTTTGGTTGAGGTTCAGTCAATACCCAGATGGTTTAGAATCTTTATCCTAAATGTATATGGAATGTCATCACGTGTTCTTTCTGCATCTATTGTGACAATGCTAGGATTTTTTTTTTAATATTTTATTTATTTATTTGACAGAGAGAAACACAGCTAGAGAGGGAACACAAGCAGAGGGACTGAGAGAGGGAGAAGCAGGCTTCCTGCCGAGCAGGGAGCCCGATGTGGGACTCCATCCCGGGTCTCCGGGATCATGACCTGAGCCGAAAGCAGTCGCTTAACCAACTGAGCCACCCAGGTGCCCCAATGCTAGGATTTTTATCTTTTACTTTGTTAAGTTGATGGATCCCATTAGTGGATGTGCAGATGTGGAATCATTCATGCATCTCTGGAGTAAATCTCCCTGGGTCGTGTTGTGTGATTGTCCTGATGTATTGTTGAATTCAGTTTGGTGACAGTTTGTTGAGAATTTTTGCATCTGTGTTCATGAGGGACATTGGCCTTTCCTATTATTGAAGCATCCTTGTCTTCCTTCAGGGAATGCTGCCTTCATAAAATTAGTTTAGTGTAATCCCCTAATCCATGTCGATAAAAATGGGTATTCATCCTTTCTGATGACTGAGTAATCTTCCATTGTTTGTATGAACCACTTCTTCTTTATCTATTCATCTGTTGAAGGACATACTGGCTCCTTCCAGAGTTTGGCTTTTGTGGGCATAGTTGCTATGAATATTGGGCTGCATGTGCCCCTTCTTTTCACTACATATGTATCTTTGGGGTAAATACCCCAGAGTGCAATTGCTTAGTCATAGGGTAGCTTTACTTTTAATGTCTTGAGGAAACTCCATACTGTTTTCCAGAGTGGCTGTATGAGCTTGCCTTCCCACCAACCAACAGTGTAAGAGAGTTCTCCTTTCTCCACATTCTCCACCAACACTTACTGTTTCTTGTGTTGTTAATTTTCGCCACTGTAACTGGTGTAAGGTGGTATCTTATTATGCTTGTTTTTTGTATATCCCTGATTTCAAGTGACGTGGAGCATTTTTTCATGTGTTTTTCAACATTTGTGTGTCTTTTTTGGAGAAGTATCTGTTGATATCTTCTGCCCATTTCTTCACTGGATTATTTGGGTTTTGGGTGTTGAGTTGAACCCTTTATCTAGACCTTTATCTGATATGTCATTTGCAAATATCTTTTTCCATTCTGCTTGTTTCCTTTTAGTTTTGTTGATTGTTTCCTTTGCTTTTCAGAAAAATTTTATGAAGTCCCAGAAGTTCATTTTTGCTTTTGTTTCCCTTCCTTTTAGAGACGTGTCTAGCAAGAAGTTGCTGTGTCGAGGTCGACGAGGTCACTGCCTGTGTTCTCTTGATTTTGGTGTGAGACAGAAATTAATCATCTTTCTTTCCTGATTTTGCTTGACCCCTCTCACTTTCTTGGACAGTCTAACTAAAAGTTTGTTCGCAGCTCTTATTTTCATTGATCTTTTGTCCTTTTTGTCTCCACTCGATTTATTTCCACATTACTTTTTGTTTCTTTATTTCTACTGTTATGGGGTTTTGCTTGTTTCCTCCCCGCTTCTTTCCCATAAAGAATTAGGTTGTTATTGGAGAGCTTTCAGGTGGATGAACAAGGACCTGAATTTCTTTCTTTTTTTTTTTTAAACTTTTTTTTTTTTTAAGATTTTTATTTATTTTACAGAGAGAAACACAGCTCCAGAGGGAACACAAGCAGGGGGAGTGAGAGAGGGAGAAGCAGGCTTCTGCTGAGCAGGGAGCCTGACGCGGGGCTCAGTCCCGGGTCTCCAGGATCATGATCTGAGCCGAAGGCAGTCGCTTAACCAACTGAGCCACCCAGGCGCCCCGGACCTGAATTTCTGTGAACTTCCCCCTTAGAGCAAGTTTTGCTGCATCCCATAACTTTTCATAGGTTCTATTTTTTCATTTGTCTACAGGTATTTTTAAAATTTCTTTGTATTTCTTATTTGACCATTGGTTGTTTACTAGTATATTGTTAAATTTCCATAGAATTCTGACTGTTCCATTTTCTTCTTGTGACTGATTTCTACTTACTTGGATACTATTGTGGTTGGATAAGATTTGAACCCGAGCATGAAGGGAGCATTCAGTTTAAAGGTTAGTTTCCTGTTTTTTCTTTTTTGGGTTTTTTTCTGAGTTAACACCATGAGTTCCATGGGGACAGAGGAATGTATTGTGAGGGTTTTTTTGGGGGGGGGGTGTCAACTCTTGTTAGAATTACTACCACCATGCAGGCTGTGTACCACCATTCTCACGGTAGCCCTGATGGACTTGATGGACTTGTACTTCCTTAGAAACATTTTGTAGGAGGAGCAGGGGTGGCCTTCTCTCACAGAAAGGTGCCATGTGGGTTCATGACATGGCCCCAAGTCAGCCAGCAGGATGTATGGTAAATTGGGGGATCAGAACCTGACTTTCTGCTGGAAGTGACAAAAAGACTCATGGAGAGTTTCATGACAGTAGCCGAGGTCCAAGTGATCCGCTGGGTGTTGTTGGTAGGTGGGTAGCAGGGCCTGTGAATCTGTCTCATCAGAACCTGTGGAATTCAGGGAAACCGTCCCATCTGTTGAGTTGTGTGGAGAGAAGTAGACAGCAGTCTCTGGTCAGGCACAAGTGTCACACCGGACCACCACCCAAGGGGCAGTGTGTGGTGAGAGCCACTGCTCGGTTTCCCGAAAACCGATCGGGATCTGATGACTGAATCCTAGCAGCAGCACGGGGAGAGGAGGGTAGTGGTGGTGCACACTTCCTAGGTTGTAGTCAGGACTAGTCTGGAGCCCACTGAGGTGAACGGTGTCTGGCACAGAAGGCACCCAGTCACTGTAGCTGTGGGCACAGTGCCCATGGCCCTTTTGTTCCAGCTGGTTCCCATGCTGCTGCCTCCGACTTTTCATCATCTTCATGGTCATGAGCCTCTGCTCTTGCCCCATGGTTCCCCAGGGTATTTCTCTCCCTTCATCTACCCTCATCCTCTGCCTTATGCAACCCGATGCCAGCGTAGCCTTCTCGAGAGGCAGCTCTGTCAGTCTCCTGATGGAACACTTTCACGGATCTCCTGTGACATGAGGACAATGCCCTGCCCTGGAAGGGGGCTGCAGGTCCCCATCAGGAGAGCCATGTCTTCCTTTTCAACCTAGCCTGCCCTCCTCTAAGTCCTCCTCAGGGAAACTATCCTCACTTCCTGAGCTGACAGCTCTGACCTTCAAAACCAATATTGTTTTCTGTTTCTCCATGCCTTAGTTCATCCACAGCATGTCTTTCGAACCTCTCCATGGGTTTACAGAAGTCCTGAAGGGCTGTCTGCTTAAAGGGGGGTTGACTTCGGTGGGGCAGCCTTCCCTGCCACCTCCCTCAGCATGTCCCTGAGCCCTGGTCCCCTGAGGGACCCAAGGCAACCCATCCTGAGCCCAGGCTGTGTCAGCTGTGTAGACTGATGTGTGCTAGGATCAATGGGCAGCTGGTATGGTCCAGGTGAAGACAGTTTCTCCTTCTCATTCCTCCCCCCTACCTCCTCCCACAGGAAGCTCACAGAAGCCTCCACACCTCACATCTTGAGATCCTTTGGGCTGTGCCTGCTGTATTCAGTTGGTGAGTTTGGTGGTTTCTCATTGCTTCTGTCTCCCATACCCACTCCCATTGTAGTTCCTGGATCAGGGGAGGCATCGTACCCTTGTCTGTACTTGATCCTCTTCCTATCCCTCACCAAGCCCACCCAGCTTTGTGTATTCCATGGATGTGGTTGGAAGCAAGCCCACCCACAGGGAACCTATCAGCCAAAGGGATCCAGGGAACGACCATTGAATTCGAGATCCAGGATAGAGAACAAAGGATCTCTGAAACCTGTCCGACACTCTGTGACTATCTCACACTAAAAGAAACAATAATAGATTTATGGACTATGAAGTGGCATATATGTCCACTTACACTGTTGAATCCACAGGTGCTGATTGGGACAGAAAGGGACTATGGCTCCTGTAGGCTAGGATGAACAGGTAATGCATAAGAACTCAGTGAAGTTTGAATTTCAGGCATAGAGTGAATAATTATTGTTGAGGAAATACGCCCAAGTAGGGCTTATGAATAACGTACACAGATGCATTTTCAAATAGTAAAATACATTTTCAAATACTGAAAAAACCCCAACTTTTTTATTGTTTATTGTAATTCTAGTCGAGTTATCATAGAGTATTATATTAGTTTCAGATGTGCAATAGTGTGATTCAGTAATTCTGTATTTTACTCAGTGCTCATCATGAAAAGTGTACTCTTCATACCCTTCATCTATTTCACTCATCCCTCTATCTACCTCTCCTCTAGGAACCATCAATTTGTCCTCTACTGTTAAGAATCTTTATTTTAGTTTGTCTCTTTTTTTTCTCCTTTATTTATGTATTTGTGTTTCTTCAGCTCTATATAAAAGTGACATCAAATGGTATTACCTTTCTCTGATTGACTGATTTCACTTAGGATAACACTCTCTAGATCCATCCATGTGCCTGCAAATAGCAAGATTTCATTCTTTTTATGGCTAATTATGTGTGGGTTTGTGTGTACACACATGCATCATTTCATTTATCACTTTATCAACAGACACTTGGGTTGCTTCCAGATTGTGATCTTGTAAAGAATGCTGCAAGAAACATAGGGGTGCATGTATTCTTTGGAGCTATCGTTTTCATATTCCTTGGGTAAATACCCAGTAGTGTGATTGCTGAATGCTGGGGTAGCTGTATTTTCAATGTCTTGAGGAACCTCCATACTGTTTCCAGAGTGGCTGCACCAGGTTGCTTTTCCACCAATAGTGTACGAAGGTTCCCCTTTTTCCACACCCTCCCAACACCTGTTGCTCCTTGTGCTGTTGATGGGAGCCATTCTGACAGTATGTAGTAATATCTCATCATACTTTTGATTAGCATTTTCCTGAGGTTGGGTGATGGTGAACTTCTTTTTATGGGACTGTTGGCCATGTGTATTTCTTCTTTGGAGAAATATCTGTTCGTGTCTTCTGACTATTTTTTAACTGGATTATTTGTTTTTTGGCTGTTGAGTTGTATCCATTCTATATATTTGGACATGATCCCTTTATTGCATAGGATATTTGCAAATATCTTCTTCCTTTCTGTAGGTTGTCTTTTTATTATTACTTCTTCATAGTTCTTCTGCTGTGTGGAAACTTTTTGTTTATCTTGATAAAGTCCCAGGAGTTCTTTTTTGCTTTCATTTCCTTTGCCTCAGGAGAGGCAGAAAAATGTTGCTTTGGTCTATGTCAAGAACTTACTATCTGTGCCCTCTTGTCCAGTTTTTTTGGTTCCAGGTCTTCCATTGAGGTCTTGAAATGGTTTTGAATTTATTTGCCCATATGGTGTAAGGAAACAGAGTAATTTCATTCTTCTGTGACAGAATAGTATGGAGTCAAAGGTACTCTATACTATGGGAGTAAAGGGAAAAGTGAACGATGGGGTCAGAAAGGGAAATTGGAGTTCCAAGAAGCAGGCTGGGGTAGTCAGGAGGTAGGGGGTGTCTTGTGGAGGAAGGGACCAGGAGACTTGTCCCAGGTTACAACAGTTCAGCATCAAAGTTTGTGCTCTGCCTGACCCACAACCCCCAGGGTCATCAGGGGCATTCTAGCTGCAGAGGATCCACAGACTACAAATGGGCCTGAGGAGAGCCTCCACAGAACACACCTTCTGTGTTCCTGGGTGTGCCTCTTTCTCTGCTGCTTGAGGCTGTTGATTCTCCTTTTGTTTTCCTGTGAGGTGCAGTATTTTCTGTGGATTCAGTACTGTTAGCTGACACAAATTCTTCCTGGAAAGAAGTGGAATAAAAATCATCCTTGTTTCCTTAGTATACCTGAATATATTCAATATTAATAGCCTTTTCCCACGCCCCTGGGCCTTCATCTGCTCGCCTACTCTGAGATTTTTGAAAACATATTCTGTTTTTAACAGGTTGAAAGAATTAGTTTGGTCTTTAAAAAATTCAACAAAATCACACTTTTCGTAATCTATAAAATGATCTGTAAACATTGAATGAACAAGGTTTGACAGGATGAAGAATTGGCTTTATAGTGGGGTTTGCGCCAGTGTTGGCTTACTGTTGCCCCCGTATGGCCACTCTCCAGATAGCCCGTGGCCAAATGTGTTCAACTTACCAGATTCAAGGGAGAATAAGACAGAAGGTTGGTCCCTGAGTTCCTTAGCTCCTAAAAACCATCCTCTCATTTATGAGCGATATTCTAAATATAGTCTATCTTAACTAGATATTAGGGTTAGGATCAGGGTCAAGTTCCATACATTAACTATGGACAGATTTTTGTATGTCAATCTTAACCTGCCTAGTGTTTTTACAAAGTAAAATTGGAGAGGAGATAGCCACGAAAGCAGTGAGCACATGACTGTCCCAGGAAATAGATACCTAAACATAAGTATTGTTTCACCTTAGCTGAGGACCAGGAGCTTGTCCTACAGGTACTTTGGCAGGTAGCGTCTGTGGCCAGCTGCCCATCTCCCCCTGCCACCCACAGCCAGCCCAGCACATCCTCTGCTGTGCTCAAGGGCAGCAAACAGACAGACCAGGTGCAGGCGGGACTCCCTGCGGTCAGGCATGTCATCCTTCCAACAGGTAGAGAAGTGGGCCAGCTCACATACACATGACATATTCTTTTGGTTCCGTGCTATCTGCCTCCCCTTTCTGTCTCCCTGGTTCGGAATCTTTAGCTCCTGTGAGAACTTGGGTTTGCAGATTTCCGTTGACATTTTGAAGTGTAGTTGCCTTTATTCCATGTCCTTGGGTTGGAGATGAAGGTAGGAAAAGTCATCCTACTCTGAAAGCAACAAAAAGAAATATCAAGTGTGCTGTGTCCCTGGCACCTCAGACTTGAAAGCCATGGCCAACTACATACTTCGTGTTCTACACAGTCAGCTTTAGGGACTCATATATGCATGTCAAATGAAATTGTACTGAAAGAAATCTTGTTAGCAAACTTTTGCCTTGCAGAAGAGTTTAGGGGCACCGCCTCTTGCCCACCCTCTCATTTCCGGTCTGGTCAATGCCCAGTCACACTGAGACGTGTAGTCACACAAGGGCACAACTGTGATATCCTCCTGGAGCACTGCTGGACCCCTACATTCTGGCCTGCAAATCCCTGCACACCCCCAGTCCTCCCTACCACTCCCTGTAGTGACATAGCTGTGATCATACCCCTGGAGCTTTCCCAGTCCCCTGTCCCCGGGTCTGGCCAACTCTGCACACCCCCAGTCCTTCTGAGTGTCCTCTGTCATGGCACTTGTCACACAAGGCTGTCATTTGTTATCTCTCTGCTTGTCCTTTCTGTGTGGAGTAGATCTCTGTCACCGTTGCCTGGCTGGATCACAGGTGAATGAATGGTTTTGAGATCTTTTGTCCTGGAACAGCAGGCATCCTTCCAAACCCTGATGGGCAGGGTGAGTCTCTGTCCCTCTGTGTGCCCCCAGCCTCAGTGGAACATAGTGTCCAGGACAAAGCATTTGGCAGTTGTGCCAGATAAAGACGATTCCTTCTGAGATCATTCTGAAACCACATAATGTGGCTGTTCCTGTAAGACAGAAACCATGCTACTGTATTGTACTCTCCTTGCACACTGTGGGTAACAAAGAAGAAACACACACTCACACATTCACACTTACACCTCTGTTTCCGAGCGTCACTACCATGTAAACTACAGTGAATTCCCCTTAGGCTGCAAAAATGTAGATGTGCTATTCAAGGTATAAATAGAGGAAGATGGATATGGAGTTCTGGCTAAAAGGATGGAAGTCCTTGCCTATGGGGGTGAAGAAATTAGATTTTACCCAAAAGGCACTACATTCTACTCAAAGAAGTGTCATGATCCTAGGATCTTTGAGACCAGGGATCAGCACAAACTTTTCTGTAGTCTTATGTAAAGATTTTCTGTTAGGTGTTGCAATCCATGTGGTCTGTCTCACAATGGCTCCACTTTCAAGACTTGTGATTTGAAAGAAGCCATAGACCATCCTTAACTAATGTTCCGGCCACACTTGATTGACAGAATACAGAGGGAGGTCCCATTTGGCCCATGGGTGGTAGTTTCCCAGACCGCAGATTTGCAACATGATGGATGATGGGGGAGAGGGCTCTTCTTTTCCAGTGGCAGAGTGGGAGTACTCTGGGATCTATCATACCTGACCCTGGCCCCTCCACTTGAAAGGAAAAAAGATGCTAGTAAGATTGGCCAATATTTAAAGCTTTAGGAATTCCCCCTCATTTCTCTGTAGCCCTTGAGCTTCCCACAAGATGTTTGTGGTTGAATTCCATGTAGTTATTGTTGGCTGAATATGTTCCCATTGCCTGGCAGGTATATCTTTTGGGTTATATACCACACATGGTCATCTTATTCAGGCCAAGACCATGAGCACATTGAAGGTTCTCATGAGTTAGCGGACAATCTCGCATGTCTGGATTTCAGGACAACTCAGATTTAGCCCTCACCAATATTATGAAGCACATGGCTTCCTGGGCCCTCTGTGGCACTGGCATAGGCCTAGCCTAGGCCACCTCTGCAGCCATGATGGAAAGGCCTCTGGCCTGCATGGTCCACCTCATGCTTGGCTCTGCAGGGTGACACCCAAGGTTCCTCCCACCTCATTGGCTGGGACCAGGTCACATGCCCATGGATAAGCCAATTCCTGGAGCCAGGCAGTGGAGCCGTGGAGATTGGCATGGGGTGTTAGGACCCCTGTTGTAATAACTTTTTTAATGGCCTGGTGGTAAGATCATCTGGGATGCATCTGTTAATTAAACAGATACTCATTTCTGGTAGTAAGAGTGTCCAAGGTACTGGCTTAGTACCTAGCACCTCAGTCCCAGCACCTCAGTACTACTGTACTACTCTGCAGAGACAGTGGCTGAGAATGAGCAAGTGGGTGGAAACTGGTCTGGAGTGCACAGGGGAAGGGTGTATGTGTGTAGGCGGTTGGGGATAATAGCTCTGGCCAAGCTATCTCTCCAACTGACCTAGGTTCAAGAAGGTGTGGGGAACCCGTGGTGTTTCACTGTCCATGATTTTGCCAAGGAAGAATATACCTTTTGCATGGAATATGGCAAGACTTGTTCCATGTATTCTCTAGTTGGTGCAGAAGTCAGGGAGAGTAGCACACTCCATCTGCTAGGATAGGGGGCGAGAGGCTGAGTGCTCTAAAGAAGGTGTCTGGCTTTCGCAGGGCTCACTGAACACAGGACTGATAAGGATAGGTCATAGTTTTGTTCTAAGGGTGGAGTATTGGAAGAATATGGTTCCCCTTGTAATCCTGGGAAGAGGACAGATCTGGAGTCCACTGTACTGTTACTTCGTGGGAGTGGTGGTGATCTGCAGCATCTGCTTCATGGGATGTCTGTCCTTTATTGAGTTCTGTGTGTGGTTTCTGTGACTTTGTCCTAATGGCTGGGATTTCCAAGGAGTGGGGTTTTTTTGGCATCACAGTAAGAGTTGGTCCACCATGATTGGGCAAGTCCCATTCTGCTGCTGAGAAGTGTGCTTCTAGAGGCTGGAGTGTGTATTACAAGCCTAGAGGTCAATGGTGAGCAGGCTATTGTTATTGATGATTTTTAGGGGTGAATTCCATAGGATGAGATGTTAGATCTTATGGTTAGGGATCATCATTAAGCGCCCAAAAAGGGTGGTCTTCTGAGTTTCATATTTAATATCTTTTTCTTTCTTCTAAATAGCCCTCCTTGTACTTGGTATTCCAAAGAGCATTGTATTACAACATGGCCTACATTTTACCCATGTGTTAATGAGGAATTGAGAAAGGAAAACGTTATCAATGCTTTCATAAATTATACACTGGAATGGCTAAATAATATTTTATTTTTGACAAAAGGTAGGAAGTATCCTGTTGTGGTTCTTAGTTTAAAGCAGGGAATATGGCCCTCTTTTGGTACTGGTAATGAGTACCATAGACCTTCCTAGGGCACATTATCAGATTCTACTGGAAACTTGGTCTTTGTTATTGTGGAAGAATCAGGAGTCGATCAGTTATTTGTCTCCTGTTTCATTTTCCATGAACATTTCCATGATATTTTGTTTCACACCTCTACCACTGTGAAATCATCCCAACTTTTGCCCAGCTTGCCCTTCTCTGCCAAGGGTGTTTGGACCAAGCAAAAAGACACTTCTGGGTGACTGGGAGACTCTAGGATCAGAATGCTGTTAGTAGGGAGTTACTGGGATCCTGAATTCCAAACTTCCTCTGACACCCAGATGACATACATTTGAGATTTAGAAACGTTAGAAAGAAATTTTGTGTCCATGATGACAACTGAAGAAAATTTGTCATCCTGAAATCTAATCTTAACCCCTAACATTAATGCTGAAATCTAACCGGACTTTAAAGCCCAAACTGAAGCCCTGAATCCCAAACCTGAAATGGAACCCAAAGCCTGGACTTTGAACCTGAGCCCTGGATCCATGCCTTGAACCACAAACCCAAACCCTATACCAGAATTCTGAGTCATGAATCCTGAACCCAAATCCCGGCAGGAACCCAAACCCCAAATTAGACCTTGAACTTTATCCCGTAAGCCCTGAGTCTTAAGTCCTAAATCATAAACCTACAGCCCTAATTGTTCCCTTGCCCCTCACTTTAAATCCTCACCCTGATCCTAAACCCTGATCTAGAAGTCTGACTAAAACCTGAACCTGAACCCTAATTCAAATCCTTCACCACTGTTCGTTGATGCATTCACCATTGATGGATATTTGCAGTTTCTACCTTTTGATTCCTGTGAACATCATTTGGGTTGGAGGCTAGGGTCTTGGATTGGGGTCAGGGCCAGGAATATGTTTGGTACCACTGTTTGGGCCAGGGACTGTTGTCATTCCACGTTGTTTCCAATTTATTTTTCTTTAGCTATTTTTGGAGAAGGTGGGGGATACTGGACGCCGTGCAGCTTGAATTTCCCATATGAAATGGCTTCAGCTGGACGCAGGGAGGGAGCAGGTGCTTCCAATGAAGGGCTAGCTCACCTAGTCCAGCACTGCCTCCCCTGCCTGTAGAGGGCGCCGGACCTAAGCTCCCGCCCTAAGCCAGACCTGCGCAGCCACAGATGGGACAGGAGCATGGCCTCTTCGGACCCGGTGTGGAGACTTCTGGAGGATGTGGGGCTGCTCCCCCCCTGATAGGACCAGCTGTGGAGAATGTGAGTCCACATCTACACTGACAGGACCTGCTGTGGAGGATGTGGGGCCTTGTCGATACTGACAGCAGCCCAGCCTCCTCAGAACAGGCCACTGGAGGAGAAGGTGAGGAGAAGCCACCTCAGTGGGGACTGGCGAGGGGATGCATGGTCTCTTGACTCCATGGAGGAATGGTGCACTGTGTAGACACTGGGGTTGCCATGTCTTTGTGATGTGGTGTCCTCAGCGTTGCTGTGCACGGGGCTGTCAGGTCTCCCCTTTCTGGGCTGGGATGAGCTTACCGGAACCGCGTCTGTGTTTGTGCGTTTGCGGATTCGGCTCCTCGGGCTCCTCAGACAGTCTGCAGTCAGGGAGTGGCTGCCTGCCTCTATGCTCCTGCTCCCCCCTGGCCTCGGCCCTGTGGGGTCCTCCCCATGTCCACACCCACTTCTGAGTTACTCTGGTGTCTGGAACTTCAGTAGTGACACCGAAGACTCTGTAGATGGCTTTGGGGAGAATAGGTATTTTCCCAGTGTCGGTTCTTCCCTGAGCACAAAGTGTCTTCTGTCTCTGCACGTCTTCCTCCATGTCTGTCATCAGTGCCTCATGGCTGTCAGAGGGCAGGTCTGTCACCACCTTGGTTCAATGGACTCCTAGGTATCTTGTTCTTTTGGATGCAGTTGTAAGTGAGATTGTTCTCTGTAGTTCCCTTTCTGATCGTTCTTTAGGAGAATGTAGAAATGAAATTGATTTGTGTATATTGATGTTGTCCCTTGCAAGTTTCTTGAATTTATGAATTCTATTCACCTTTAACTCAAACTGCCAGTTACTTGACCAGAAAAATGGGTTTATTTGGGAATGGCAGAAAATTGCAATCTGGGATGAGCAAGCTACAGTCACATCACAGGCACATGCAAGAAAGAAAGGAGAGGAACATTATTTCATGGAGAAGGAGGATGAAGTTGGGAGGGTTGCTTGGAAGGAAAGTCCACTGGAGAAAGGCAGGGGTCTGGGGTAATGGAGGACTCCCACTGGCTGAGCTACAGGGATGGTGATCTCTTGTAGGAGATGAACCCTCCAGCCTCCCCATTGGGGCCTGGGATGGATGAGTCTCTCCTGTGGGGGATTCTGATGTGGCTTCTGGAATGGATCCTGAGCGGCAGGTACCCCCTTCCAGCCTCCCCTTACGGTGTCCGCACTCTACTTACTGAGGCTTCCCTTCATGCTTTTTCACAGTTCTAACCAGGCTGTGGTAGAGCAATGTGGAAAACTGGAATTCCAAATCCCACTGCTTCTACTGCACCTGAGACATGGGGGCCCCTGATTTAATCCTCCTATGAGTCTCTAACATGTGGTCTCCTACAAGGGTGAGTGGCCTCTCCACTGTGGGTGAACTGGCTCTGGGAGGGCTTGGCCTCCATTCCAAAGTAGGATGTCCTCTATGGATTTGTGCTGTAGTGCTAACATGGTTGTTTTACCTACAGTAATTTACCCTGCAGCAATTTCTTTTTTTTTTTTTTTAAAGATTTTATTTATTTGACAGAGAGAAACACAGCCAGAGAGGGAACACAAGCAGGGGGACTGAGAGAGGGAGAAGCAGGCTTCCTGCAGAGCAGGGAGCCCGATGTGGGGCTTGATCCTGGGTCTCCGGGATCATGACCTGAGCCGAAGGCAGTCGCTTAACCAACTGAGCCACCCAGGCGCCCCATCCCTGCAGCAATTTCACAGTGAAGTCAACTTGCCACAGCAGCACAGATATGCTTTATCTCCACTCTCATACTCCCCAGCTGTTATTTCTTTACCATGTTTTCCATGTCACATGGGATGCTTCAGTGTATTTGACCCCAAACAGGGACAATGTCCTGCCAAACCAGTATGTAACCTGAAATGAGGAGATCATTACAGGTTCTACCTTCCAATAAAGGGCACAGGCCCACTTCAACTGTGTCCACCTGCCTGACTGTCTGAGAGATCTTTCTTTATTCCGGTACAGTTTTCATTTTCTGCAACTGCTCCCAATACTTTCCCTTATTTGGGTAACCTTAATGAATGTAAAGGGCACAGATGATTCCAGGGTGAGTGGTATTTCCATATGGCTAATGTCACTGGGGCTGTTTTGAGTGTCCATCCACATTGTGACGTGCTTCAGTCCTTCATTCACTTTTTCACTGTGACTAAACATAATAACATTGACTACTTCAAACATTTCCGGTACACAATTCTATGGCCTTAGATGAGTTCACACGGTTGCACATTCTTCTCCAGAAAGATTTTGTTCTCCCCGAAGGGGAGTCTGTATACATTAAACACTAATTCCCCATTCCCCTTTCCCCTCAGCCCCTGCACCCACATTCAACTGTGTCTCTAGATACTTCAGACAAGTGGAATCATACAATATCTGTGCTTCTGTGACCAGGAGATTTCAGTCAGCGTAATGACTTACAGGTTCCATCCATGTTGTAGCCTGTGTCAGAACTCCCTTTGTTTTTAATGAATTGTGTTTCATTGTGTATATAGCACATTTTGTTTATCCATTGATCTGTCAGTGGACATTTGGGTTGCTTCCATCTTTTGGTTGTTGTGAAAAATGCTGCTCTCACTTTCAGTTCTTTTGGGTTCATATGCTGAAGTGGAATCTGGTGTTCAATTTTTTGAAGAGACATCATATTATTTCTGCAGATGCACCATTTTTTTTCATCTTAAAAAGCTATTTTTAGTCATATTCTAGTCAACCTGTCACATGAATCTATAATATGCTAACACCTCTATGCATTTTATTTTATTTTTCTTTTCTAAATCAGCAGATAATGTCATATTTGTCTCAGGGCTCCAGGTCTGTGATTAATCAGTCTTACACAATACACAGCACTAACCACAACACATACCCTCCTATTGTCTATTACCCAGCCACCCCATCCCTCTCATCCCCCCTTCCACTCCAGCAATCCTCAATTGATTCCAGAGATTAAGAGTTTCTTATGGTTTGTCTCCCTCTCTGGTTTCTTGTTTTATTTTTTCCCTGTCTTCCCGTATGATCTCCTACCTTGTTTATCAGATTCCACATATCAGTGAGATCATAGGATAATTGTGTTTCTCTGATTCACTTATTTAGCTCAGCATAATACTCTCTAGTTCCATCCATGTTGTTGCAAATGGTATGATTTCAGTTTTTGATGGCTGCATAGTATTCCTTTGTATATATACACCACCTCACCTTTATCCATTCATCTGTCAATGGTCATCTGGGCTCTTTCCATAGTTTGGCTACTGTGGATATTACATATGAAAACATTGGGTGCAGGTGCCCCTTCAGATTACTACATTTATATCTTTGGGGTAAATACCCAATAGTGGAATTGCAGGATTGTAGAGTAGCTCTATTTTCAACTTTTTGAGGAAACTCCACATTGTTTTCTGGAGTGGCTGCACCAGCTTACATTCCCACCACTAGTGTAGGAGGGTTCCTCTTTCTCTGCATCCTTGCCAACGTGTGTCATTTCCTGACTTGTTAATTTTAGCCATTCCGACTAGTGTGATGTGGTACCTCATTGTGGTTTGATTTGTATTTTCCTGATGCTGAGGGATGTTGAGCACTTTTTCATGTGTCTTTTAGCCATTTGGATGTCTTCTTTGCAGAAATTCCTGTTCATGTCTTCTGCCTGTTTCTTGATTGGATTATTTATTCTTTGGGTGTTGAGTTTGATAAGTTCTTCATAGATTTTTGGATACTAGATCTTTATTTGATATGTCAAAATGTCAATATGCAAATATGCTGTCCTATTCTGTAAGTTGTCTTTTGGTTTTGTCGATTGTTTGCTTTTTCTGTGCAAAAGCTTTTTATCTTGATGAAATTCCAATAGGTTGTTTTTGCCCTTGTTTCCCTTGCTTTTGATGATGTGTCCAGGAAGACATTGCTGCGGCTGAGGTCAAAGACATTGCTTCCTCTGTTTTCCTCAAGGATTTGGATAGATTCCTGTCTCACATTTAGCTCTTCTATCCATTCTGAGTCTCTTTTTGTATAGGGTATAAGGAAATGGTCCAGTTTCATTCTTCTGCATGTGGCTGTCCCTTGTTCCCAGCACAATTTATTGAAGATACTTTATTTCCCCCATTGGATATTTTTTTACTGCTTCGAGGAAGGTTAGTTGATCATAGAGTTGAAGGTCCAGTTCTTGGGACTCTAGTCTGTACCCTGGAACTATTATGTCTGTTTTTATGCTAGTATCATAGTATCTTGATGATCCCAGCTTTGTGATAGATCCTGAAGTCAGGAACTGTGATGATACCAGCTTTGGTTTTCTTTTCAACATTCCTCTGGCTATTTGGGGTCTTCTGTGATTCGATACAAATTTTAGGATTATTAGTTCCACTTCTGTGAAAAAAGGTGATGGTATTTTGATAGGGATTGCACTGAATGTGTAAATTGCTTTAGGTAGCACAGACATTTTCATATTATTTGTTCTTCCAATCCATGAACATGGAACACTTTTCCATTTCTTTGTGTCTTCCTCAATTTCTTTCATGAGTATTCTACTGTTTTCAGAGTACAGATCCTTTCCCTCTTTGGTTAGATTTATTTATTTATTTTTTTGTTTGTTTATCTATTTATTTATATTTTCTTTGACAGAGAAAGAGACAGCAAGAAAGGGCACACAAGCAGGGGGCATGGGAGAAGGAGAGGTATGCTTTATGTGTAGCAGGGAGCCTGATGCGGGGCTCAGTCCTAGGACTCTGAGATCATGACCTGAACCAAAGGCAGATGCTTAATGATTGAGCTACCTTGGGTGCCCCTGGAGAGATTTATTTGTATGTATCTTATGGTTTTTGGTGGCATTGTAAATGAGACTGACTCCTTAATTTCTCTTTCTTATGTCTTGTTGTTGGTGTGTAAAAATGCAACTGATTTCTGTGCATTGATTTCATATCCTGCCAATTTACTGAATTCCTGTATGAGTTCTAGCAATTTTGGGGTGGTCTTTTGGGTCTTCCACATGTCATCTGCAAAGAGAGAGAATTTGACTTCTTTGCTGATTTGGATGCCTTTTGTTTCTTTTTGTTGTCTGATTGCTGAAGCTAGGATTTTTAATATACTGTTGAACAACAGTGGTGATAGTGGATATCCCTGCCATGGTCCTGTCCTTAAGGGAAAAGCTCTGTTTTTACCCTTTCAGTATATTTGCCATGGGTTTTTCCTAGATAGCTTTTATGATACTGAGGTATGTACCCTTTATCCCTCTACTGTGAAGAGCTTTAATCAAAAAAGGATGCTATACTTTGCCAAATGCTTTTTCTACATCTATTAAGAGTATTGTATGGTTCTTGTCCTTCCTTTTATTAATGTAGTGTATCATATTGATTTGCAAATATTGAACCAACCTTGCAGCCCAGGAATAAATCCCACTTGGTCATGGTGAATAATCCTTTTAATGTAGTGTTGGATCCTATTGGCTAGTATTTTGGTGAGAATTTTTGCATCCATGTTCATCAGGGATATTGGTCTGTAATTCTCCTTTTGGGTGGGGTCTTTGGTTTGGGGATCAAGTTAATGCTGGCCTCATAAAATGAGTTTGGAAGCTTTTTGTCTGCTTCTGTATATTTTGTATATTTGGAACAGTTT
Source organism: Spilogale gracilis (assembly GCA_004023965.1). Taxonomy (NCBI): domain Eukaryota; kingdom Metazoa; phylum Chordata; class Mammalia; order Carnivora; family Mephitidae; genus Spilogale; species Spilogale gracilis. The sequence continues at coordinate 99,575 of PITA01002810.1, read as the reverse complement.
CAGGAGACTAGGTATTAATTCTTCTTTAAATGTTTGGTAGAATTCCCCTGGGAAGCCATCTGGTCTTGGGCTCTAGTTTGCTGGGGGAATTTTGTGACTGCTTCAATTTCCTAACTGGTTATGGGTCTGTTCAGGTTTTTTATTTCTTCTTGGTTCAGTTTGGGTAGCTTATACATCTCTAGGAATGCATCCATTTCTTCCAGATTGTCTAATTTGTTGGCATATGGTTGCTCATACATGTTCTTATAATTGTTTGTATTTCTTTGTTATGATCTTTCCCCTTTCATTCATGACTTTGTTGATTTGGGTCCCTTCTCTTTTCTTTTGCAGATGTCTTGCCAAGGGTTTATCAATCTTGTGAATTATTCCCAAGAACCAGCTGCTTGCTTTGTTGATGAGGTGAGACCTCATTTGTGACCCAGGATGTGATCTATTCTGGAGCATGTTCCATGTGCAGTAGAGAAGAGTGTGTATTCTGTTGCTTGGTGTGTGTGTGTGTGTGTGTGTGTGTGTGTGTGTGTGTGTATCTCTGGAGTCCATCTGCTCCAGTGTGCTCCTTAAAACCCTTCTTTCCTTCTAGGTTTTTTGCTTAGATAATCTGTCCATTTTGATGAGGGGGTGTTAAAGTCTCTTGCTATTACTATATTATTGTCAATATCTTTCTTTGATTTTGTTATTAATTGGCTTCCATAATTGGTTGATCCCATGTTAGGGGCATAAATATTTACCACTGTTAGATCTTCTTGTTGGATAGACCCTTTTAAGTATGATAATATAGTGTCCTTCCTCATCTCTTATTATAGTCTTTAGCTTAAAATCTAATTTGTCTGATATAAGGATTGCGATTCCAGCTTTCTTTTGATGTCCATTAACATGAACGGTTTTCCACGCCCTCACTTTCAATCTGGAGGTGTCTTTGCATCTGAAATGATCCTATTGCAAACAGCATATTGATGGGTCCTGCTTTTTTAAATCCAATTTGATACCCTGTGTCTTTTTTTTGGGTATTTAGTCCATTTACATTCAGGGTAACTATTGAAAGATACGTATTTAATACCATTGTATTGCTTGTAAGTTAACTGTTACTGTATAATGTCTCTATTCCGTTCTAGTCTATGTTACTTTTGTTTCTCTCTTTGCTTAGAGGACCCCTTTCACCTATATCTTATAGGGCTGGTTTGGTGATTCCAAATTCTTTTAGTTTCTGTTTGTCCTGGAAGCTTTTAATCTCTCCTTCTATTTTCCGTGACACCCTAGCTGGATAAAGTATTCTTGGCTGCATATTTTCTCTTGTTTAGTAACCTTCATTTATAGCATTTTAAATTTTGGCCTGATTAGAGCTCATATATGCCTTTAAATATTCTGTATTGTCATTTCTGCTTTTTTCAAGGCTAACTTTTAACTTTTATATTGCTATCCTGAATTCTGTCTCTGACACCTTTCTTATATACACATCGATTAGCTCTGTGGCAGAGAACATGCTTCTGGTTCTTTCCTTTGTTGTGAATTCATCCTTCTAGTCCTTCTATCCAAGGAAGGATGGGTGAGTGAATGAACAGAGGCCAAAATATCAACCACCACCCAAGGAGAATGTACCCTAGAGAAAAATATGAAGTTGTCAGAAGCCACCACAGAAAAGCAAACAAAGTCAAAATGAAATAAAACAATAATAAAAGACAGAGAAAGAGAGACTATCAATCATCTAGAGTGCAGACAAAACAGGAAGATCCACTTGTTCCTGATTGAATTTTGGTGTCCATGTTAGAAGACATTACATCCCAAAATTCCAAAGAAAGCAAAATGAAGCATATATGTATAAAATGTAAATTTGAAAAAATAAAAGCGAAAAAGTGACTTAAAAACATAATTTGGTAAAATAAGAACCTAGTTGAAATGGGAAAAAGGTGGAAAAAAAAAGAAATGGAAAATTTTAGAGTCAAGGGTAAATGAGTAGTGAGGAAATACCTGGAACTCAATATATTATTTTCCCTTTGTGCTGGAGTTTTATAGTCTTGTGGGATCTGTACCTTTGTCTTTCACCTGTTCTTCCAGTCCATCTCCTGGGGCTGGGGTCTGCTGTGCTGCCTCTCAGGTGTCTGCCTGGGTAGAGTTGCCTCACCCCTTGTCATGGGGATGAGCTGAATGTAAGCTGGTTGTTTGGCTTTTGTTTCCTGGAGGATTTCTCTACCACTTCAGAGGGTCAAAGCAAAAATGGCCATGCCCAGATCTCTGGCCCAGAGCTGCAGGTTTGTGGTCTCCCCTCTTCAATAAATGCTCCAGGTCAGAGTCTCTCCACTTCTGTGTATGCCAAAGTTGACAGACTCCTGTGGTTCTCTTCCACTGTAGTCTTCTCCGGGGGAGTCCAGGGTCCCGTGAACATCACAGCACTTTGTGTCTTTGGGACTGTGAGCATTTGTGGTTCCTGCATGCACCCTGCTCTGCAGCCATTTTGCACCTCCCAGGGGATGGGAAACAGCCTGCAAGTTCCAGACCTTTACAGGGTAAAGGTCTTAAGCAAAGAGTGGTCTCCTGACTGGCCCATCTCTTGGTTTTTGGTGACTGGACCTGAGAATTCCTCCTGGGCTCGCTGCCCATAACCAGTTTCCCTGCTCTGCTGCCTGGGCACTCTCTTGGTTCAGGCACCCTGGTTCTTTTTTTTTTTTTTTTTTTTTTTTTTAAAGATTTTATTTATTTGACAGAGAGAAACACAGCCAGAGAGGGAACACAAGCAGGGGGAGTGAGAGAGGGAGAAGCAGGCTTCCCGCCGAGCAGGGAGCCCGATGTGGGACTCGATCCCGGGTCTCCGGGATCATGACCTGAGCCGAAGGCAGTTGCTTAACCAACTGAGCC
>PITA01002810.1:19469-96625 GCA_004023965.1 Spilogale gracilis | reverse complement strand
TAGGCACCCTGGTTCTTTGTGTCTCCTGGGATCCTGAGACCGCAATAACCCACCTAGAATTTTGCCCTTTGCATCCCCTCAGTATTTTTCAGAAGGGATGTCTCTCACTGGAGGAAATTTGTAAGGGTTCTGAATTTGCAATACCGTTATATCACTTTCTAGTAACCAGCTTATGGAGGCACTCCCCTCCTTTTATCTTCTAATATTTCCCCACAGATATATGGTTCTGCACCTCCTACCTTGAAAAAGCGGCCGCTTTTCTGCTTGTAGAGTTCCAGATATATTTTCTTACATCCCAGGCTGCATTTGTGGTTGTTCATAAGGATTTGATAGATATCCACCTAAACTGAGGTGACCAGATAAAACAAGGTGTTCTACTATTCTGCCATCTTGTCTCTGTCTCTACTGTTATGTTTAGAATCCATTATACCATGTGAGGTCACAGTCACTGAATCTGGGTGTTAGGATGTGTACACTTTGGGAGACCATTATTCTGTCTAATTTTATTAATTTTTTGCCTTCTCTCATAGTTGTGCCCTGAGAGACATTCATAAGGAAGAGAGGTAATCTATTTGGGCTACAAGGTTATCTGAGAACTGAAGACAAGAGACCACCTGACCCATGTTATTGGTATAGAGACCCTCTGTTAGTCATCTCCCTTCTACTCCTTTCCCGACCTTATATTCTAAATGCCTTTACCTGATTTGTCTCTTCTCATTAGGAGTCCATCAGGCTACAGATGGTTCTGTCTGTGCAGCCACAGATGGAGACAGCCTCTACCAACATGTACTGGGGGACCTTTAGACATCTATGGATGAAAGCCTGACTGCCATTCTTCATCATGGCCCCCAACCAGTAGGAGTCATTTATATGAGTCAATGCCCCCTTTCCCTACTGGCAGTTAGGATCACTTCTTCAAGGGGGCATGTTAGGACTTGGTTGGACAGCTAGGCAGTCAGAGCAAGGGTCCCCAACAAGAAAATATGGAGCCAGGACAGTTATAATAATATAGCCCTGATGTCCTGTTCTGCAGCTCAGACAGGACCGTACTGACATTTTGCTTTGTAAAAGCCTTTGTAAAAAAGACGTCTGTAAAACATCCTAAAATAAGACAACCACCAAAACATTTGTCAATATCATGGAAAAGGGGCAGCTAAGATCTAAGCCCCCAGATGTCAGCAAAAAAAAAGACTATCAGCACGAGGACATGAACCTAATAGGTAGACAGACATGTGACCAAAGTCCTGATTGGCACTACTCAGCACAACCTGATTGCTTAAAAGAGTTCCACAAAAGAATTCATAAACCCCATAAACTTAGAAACTCCAGGGACAACCCACTCAGGTCCCCTCTCTCTCAAGGAGCTTTGTACTCCTACTCTTGCTCAGTAAGCTTTGCCTTTGCTCCCCACCACTCATCTTCTGGTCTACCTCTTCATTTCTCAAAGTGGTGTAAGCAAGAACTATAGGCAGTAATGACACTCAAATCCCATATCACAACGATGGTGAACATTCAAGGCCATAAAGGGATCTATAGATTTATCTGAGATTGTAGGTTTAAATGTGGATTAGACAATTGTGTGGTGGTGCCATTATTTCACTCAACAAGCTTTCACTGAGGACTTAAGCTGGACCAGCTTCTCAGACTAAGTAAAACCAATGTACTGAGTTTTTCCAGTGATAGACATATAAATTACAGTGATATGATCTATAATAGTGTTCATTAGTTATATTCACATCTGTGTATTATCAAGAAAATTTCATTGAATGTATTTCTTGAGAAAAAGTTAATAAAGAATAATGAAAAAGTGAAGGGTCCATATATTGATTCCCTTTTTAAGGAACCTGAAAGGAACTACAAATGGCCTGTATCCAGCTCCTATATATCCCTTCCCTCTGATGGTGACTTTGATTCAATCTCTGTTTTAGTATCATTTTTCATTGTGACTATAATTTTTGACTGTAACTGTAGCCTTACCACCCGTGAGTTGTTATGAACCGTTTGTTTCACCTGTGTTTGAACGTATGTAGAAAGAGCTAGTCCTTTGTAACTTGTATCATTTCCTCAGCATTTTTGTGAGAAATATTCTTTTAATTTCTTCAGCTATAGTTTTATTCAGATTGTTGTAAAGTACTCTTTTCTACTATTGGGCCACATGTTACCCATTTTACTGTTGATGGTCATTTGGATTTTAACAGGTTTGCGTTAATACCAACAGCACTGCTGTGGAGCATTCGTGTGTGTCTCGTGTAGGTGAGTGAGCGTTACCCTAGAAAACATTGCATCTAGAAATGTGAGTATCCGTGAGCATCACCTCACCACATTATTAGGAAAGTGATTGGAGCAGGTAAGGCAGCAGAAAGGGTGCGTGGCCTGGGATGCAAAGGCTTGATATTGATAGCAGGTCTGTCACTCCCTCCCTCTTCAGGACACGCAGAGTCCAGTGTCTTTGCCAGTTCTCCCTTGAACTCTCAGGATTGAACTGGTATGGGAGTAACTGAGAACATTCAAATGGAAGAAGGTTTGTAGCAGGAAGTACTTAAACTCTTGAGGCTAAATATGATAAATGAACCTGGAACTTAGTGGTCTATGAGAAATGGGTACAACCAACCAATAACTTCATTCAGTTTTTCTGTAGTGATGAGTTTTACTATCTTGGTAAAGACAAAACCATTTGGAACTGAAATGCAAAGACTAGTTGACTTTAAGTAAACCATGTATGTTTTATTAAAAAGAGATAACTTTAAAATTATTTCAGTACATCATTCAAAGCTATGGATATAACCTGAAGAGTATTTTAGAGGATTTGAAATTTTTATGACCCTTCACCACATTAGAAGTTTGGTAGAATTTGTTTCTCCTCCTTTATATTCATGCTGAAGGTTAGAATGTGACTAAAATTGGCTTTATGATCCCCTAGAAGTTGGTTATGAAGGAAATTAAATTGAAAATTTATTGGGTCCACTGGGTGGTGTAGTCAGTTAAGCATACCCCTCCTGGTTTCACCTGAGTTCGTGATCTCAGGGTCATGAGATCCAGCCCTGCTTAGGTCTGGGTGCTCAGTGAAGAGTTACCCTGAGATTCTCTCTCCCTCTTCTGGCCCCTTCTATTTGGGCTCTCTCTCCTATCTCGAAACTAAATAAATAAATCTTTTTTTTTTTTCAAAATAAGAATTATATTCACATATTTCCATTTAAAATTAAGAAACTGCACTTAAGTATCTATAGGTAAATATTTCAGCAGTTGTGAGGACAAAATCTTAAGTGTTTGGTAAAACCTCTGGGTTATTCATGGATGTGACTAAGGTACCTGGGGGGAGTTCTAGGCAGTGTCTTGTTCACTATCAAAAATATGAAATAAGAAAAGAGACAGATGAGGTCTCCTCTGGAATTGTCCTTAATTGTCATTCTCCCTGAAGATGAACATCTGTGGGCCACACAGTGACAGAGGCTCATTATGTGACAGAGTCCCCTCAGGGGCCTCTGTTCTTCAGCCTGGGAAACGAATTTGGTTCTCTGTACCAGCCAGCCCCAGCCCAGTGTCACAGCACCCTCTCCTGTGCATAAAGGGTTTCACTGTCACCAGACAGGTCATTGTATTTGGGAAACCATCAGAATTTGCAATTGCCTTCATATCCTACCTCCTAGAGGCAAAGTGCAGATCTCTAGTAGCAGGTGAAGTCATCATTAGAAAGTGACTTTTCCTTAAGAAAAATATGGCTGGGGCTCCTAGGTGCCTCAGCCAGTTAAGCATCTCTGATTCCTCAGGTCATGATCCCAGGGTTGTATAATCAACCCGGGCATCAGGCTCCCTGCTCAGTGGGAAAGGAGGTAGGGAAGTAGCTTAGAACCCACAGAGGTGAATAAAGGGGAATGAAATGGAACTATTCGGTCTGGGTGTTGCTTTTAAGTTTCTTTTCAGTTTTGTTCTTCAAATGGAAAAGCTGTATAGGTTTTCCTATATGGTCTGTTGTCTAAAGAAAGAGAGAGTGGAAGTTCACCAAATAAAAAAATGTAATTTAATTGGTCATTATAGATGCTGCCAGGTTGTTCCCAGGTATTTCATTCTACTCTAGTACACTTACTATATCTTTGTAGGCACATAATTTATGCTTAGATAGTGGTAATAAATATGCCCTTTGGTAGCAGAATAATAGAGGATGCATATGTATAAAATTATTAGACTACAACATCTATGCTTTCCGTTTGGTTCCTTATTATCTATGAAATTTGACAAATTTTGTTCTCTAGGCTTAAAACTCATTGTCAGTATTTAGAATTTTTCAGTGTTCATTTTCTCTGATACAAGTTACCAAAATAGCTAAAATGTGTTTGAACTTTTAAAAATACGATGTTGAAAATTACAACAGGGAAGTTCCATTTTGTGAATATGGTGTAAGTCTCTGTTTTGACATCAGTGTTAATTAGAAATGACACCATTTCATGTGAGTACAAAATATCAATCCGAAAAAGAAAAGGTTGGAGGAATCCCGAATATGTAGATAATTGATGAATTAAACAAATGAAAGTTTGTGTGTGTATGTGCGTGTGATTGATTTTCAGTAAATGGTTCAGCTTTTTGTAGGGCCTCTGAAAGAGACCAGGTGAGCCTTTCTATAGTTGGCATCGGTTCTCAGAACACAAGAATCTCTTAGTCCAATAGTCAACCCAGTAAACATTGAGATCTTGAAGAGTTTTAGTCCTCAGAGACCGTGTTGCAAACCGTTGTGAATATAGGCATTCTAGGGTATGCTCAGAGTCCTCATTAGCTGGCACGACTGTGTGACAGTTTTGGACAGCATTTTCCAAAGAAGTACCTCCTGAGTCTCTGTCCATGTTGGTTGCCTGCACTTCTTCATCCTGGTTCTGTCATCAGTGCATTGTTACAAGATAATCCCCACATGTGACTTCTGCTATTTCCTACCAGTCCTATCTGTTTCTGATGTTCTTCTATTATGGGATGGGGTTTGTAAGCAACCTGTGTGCTCTGTCATGGCATGGTAGTTGTCTGCCTTCAGAGGACCAAATTATGCCTAGAAATTGTACTGTAGTTTGAGATTCTCAGCCTTAATGTAGGTCAATTATCCATCCTCTGAGTGTAAGGATGTCCATTGCTTTGATGCTAGTCTGTTCTCAGAGTTCTCCTCAGAAACAAGGATGTCATCCATATAGGGAACACTGGTCTGCGTGTATGTTTGTTTTACAAAAGGCCTGGATGTTCCTGAAAATAATACTGTTGAGCACCCTTTCCTATTAATACCAGCCACTGTAAATCTTTTGTGAAATATTCATTTTGAAAAAGAGACTGTCTTTTTATGGTTGATGAGTAGGAATTCTTTATTGACAAGTCTTTGTCAGTGTGTGTTTTGCAAACCTTTACTTGCCAGTCGGTGGCTCACCTTTTCACTTTCTTAATGGTCATGAGATAAGGAGAACTGTCACGTTTTTATGAAGTGGCCCTGAATTCTTTTAAATGGTTAGTGCACTCGGTGTCTTACTGCAAGATCGACACATTATACATTTTCTTCCAGAAGCTGTCTAATGTTAAGCTATAATCTATCTCCAGTTTCTAACTTCTATTTTTAATTCTAATCGGGCATTTATAGACTATTTTGAATTTTTTATGTACACAATAATATTATCTGTGAATAGTCCCAATTATCCCCTCAATTCTTAAACTTTTTGTTTCTCTTGCCTTCTAACACTGGGTAGATTCTCCAATGTAATGTTGAATAGAATAGCGCTGTTTAAAGATTTTAATATACCTTTTTCAAATCTGGTAGAAAAAGCAGACAAGACATTGGTAACAAATATGACCTCATTGACATATATGGAACATTACATAATAAGTGCAGAAATACATTATTTTCAAGTGGTCCTAGAAGACTTACCCAAATAGATGATATGTAGGACCATGAATAAAGTCTGTTTTAAAAGCCTGAAATTAACTAGATTATATTCTTAGACCATAAGGGATTTGAGCTACAGTCGTAATGAAAAGAAAACCAGGAAGTCCCTCCATGATTCCAAATTAAATGTAACTTGGTTACATATCCTAAGGGTCAGAGAGGTAATCACAAGGGAAATTGTCAACCTTTCTTCCATCAGAACTCAAAATGGCACTCTACCTGTGAAAAGCACTATAAACCAGGGAGAGAGGAGTTGAGCCTTAAGACAGAGTTCTGCCTGCCCCAGTCACACCTGGCAGCCTCAGCTGCCCTTTTTGGTGGCCCTGAGCTAAGAGGGACAACATGGCCATATGGAAATGGAGAGGTCCCCACTCCTAATGATAGTGATACTATTGGATTGTCCTCAGCAATCAACAACATGATTTCTGAGTGAAATAGGAAAAAATTAAAGCTTCCTGACCTTCCTTAAGGTTTGAAAATCATCTTGTGAGTCATGTATTAGAAATATGGATTCAACATGTATTCTTTCTTCTGGAAAAGAAATAGCCTGAAATAGTAATCATGGCTTTCCGAGCACCTGCTCCTGAGAGCCATCACACTGGCTCTTTGTGGAATTCTCCCTCATAAACTTCTAAACTATGATGTAGATATTATGAGGCACATTTTCTAGATGGTTATATGGGAGCTGAGAGACGATTTGAGTCACAGAGGATTTTAGTGTCAGAAATCTAAGTGGGAGTTCCCAACTGACTCCAAATCCCTTGTTATTCCATACACAGTACTATTTCCCTCCTGTTTCTGGTCTTGCCGATCTGGAAACATCTCAGATCTTAGGTTTATATTGTTGTGTGACCAACTGGAACAGATTCAGCTGGCTTTTAACTTCTGCCATAATGATCATTAAGATAATTATCTGAGTGCAGGACCTCTGAGTAAGATACTCAAAGATCCCTAGGAATTAAGACATTCTAATATTTTTCTGATATTAAAGTCACTGAAAGAACTTTCTTAAAAAATTTATTCATGCTTTCTTTTGTTCAGAGTGTGCCATAAGACAGTTCTGAAATAGTATTTTAAATCAGTCTGCTCAGCCTCTTCTGCAACATGAACCAGCACGTATAAATATTGGTAAACTATTCCCTTACATATGATTTATTTACATAGTGTTTATATGGCATGGCTCTGGCTTACATTAATAAAAATCTGCAAGGAAAGAACTCAGCAGTATATCCAGGCTTTAGGGAGACTTCATGTTCAAATTAGTGTTGTGACCATGAGCTACTCTGTTTTATTCTGTAGTCCAAGAGGATAGTGTCAGACATCTCTGAGTTGTCTAGCAGTTCTAAAATTCTGACTTTAAATGATCTGTGTGCTTCAGAGATTTGGGCAGGAGAAGTGGAGAGCCCAGCTTCTGTGAACACCTCTGTTACCTGTGTTGACCATGGAACAGGGAAGCTGCTATAGGCATCATTTTGATTTCTGGGTAGTGTTGTTAAAGGTGCTTGTGTCTCAAGTTCCTCCTTGAGTAGTCCTTAGTATGATAATGGAAATTTTTATCTTTACTATGCATAGGCCTGGATCCTGGGCTCCCAGAGAAGCTAAACTTCCAAACTGGAAATGACTGGGCCAAACCTCAGAGCACAGGCCCTATTTCTGCCCCAAACGCATGCTGCACATCTGCTTCCAGAAGAAAAAAGTAACAAAAAAAGGCCATTGCAAACATAAAGATAAAAAAAAATAAAGACCCTCTCCTGCTCCCATAAGATTAGTCATACCGACTTGAACATACTGAAAACCTAAGAAAAAGTCTGTAACTTTCTGGAATGTTCTTCCTCATGACGATGTGTAACTGTGTACATAAAACAAAACAAGTACATGAACCTGTCCCAATATTCCCTCCCAGAGCACTTGCTTTTCTGTGAAGATTGTGTCTCCCAGGCAGCTTTCGTGACTTGGGTTTGAATAAAACTCTCTTCCTTTCTCTCTAAAATGTTCAGAAAGTTTCGATCATTTAGTGTCAACAATAACAGTATTTTTTTACGTGAATAATAGATTTTTGAGGTTCACAACTTCAACAGCACAAAGGAGCAGCGGTTCATGATGGAGCTTCCCTGCAGAAACAAGCCTATGTATATATTTTCCAGCACAAATGGGCTCATCCTAGAAGGATGCTTCGAAGGTTTGAGAAGCATTATCCACTCCATGGGTGACCAGAAGCTCTGCCCACTTAGAGCATTATTTTTGGGTCTTAAAATTGTCTTGGAAATGTGTGAAGTCATTGCCTTTCCGAAAGCTCAGAGCTGGGAGGGTCTGTGAGCAGCTGACCTTGCTAGGAGCCAGGAACAGCTCTGCAGCCAGGGTTGGTGCAGGATGGGCAGAGGCAGGGCTCTGAGGGTGGTCAGCAGTTAGAGCGATCTGTAGAAGGGGCCCGGTGTGTGTGTGTGTGTGTGGGGGGGTTCCTGCCCACCACCCCACACATGCCTGTGCAGCCAAGTCAGGTGTTGGAGTGAGGAGGCGCCTCCAGGACAACCTGTGTTCATAGGGTGCGGAACCTGAGGGCAGGTTGCCCAGGACAGGCAGGTGCTCCACCCAATGGGCTCAGGGTACCACCTTCCCTTGACCACTGTGTAGGGGTAGACGCGGCACTGCCCTGGGATACAAAGGTGGGGCAGGTGCAGGAGCACTCTGAGAGACCCTGGATGGTGGTCGTGGTTAGGTGAGTGTGCTGTTCGCACCAGGATGGGGATCCTGGGGGTAGGGTGCCGGCCCAGGTGGGAGGCTGGGGTCCTGGAAGGTCGCATGGAATGCACTCATCCTGGGACCTCAGACAAGTTCTCTTTTCCCTTGAAAGTCTTTTTTGCCTGATTTCCATCAATTGGACATATCCCCCAGACCCTTGAACTCCAGGGCACCCGCTCACTGTAGCTTTTGTGGGGGTGCAGGCATTTCAGAGTTTCCTGAGTTCCTTGGGAAGAGTGCACATAAGGACGGCACATAGTGTCTAATTCACTGGGGTACCCCCTTGTGCCCTGGCACAGATAGTGCAGGTAATGGACCTTGAGCAGCACCCCGAGTTCAGCAGGGTGTCCCCTGTTCCCCCAGGCACAGGTGTGGTGCTAACAAGCCCCAGAGCACTCTCCCAATTTCATTTAGCTTTGTGCCCTATATCCCCAGTGGATGGTGGTTCTCGGCTAACAGGATCCTGTGGGTCAATACTCCAGCTTCCTGCTCCCCTGGGTACAGATGTGGCAGTAAGAAGCCCAAGAACTCTCCACCAGCTTCAGCATTGTGCTCCGTATCCCCTCCCACCAGGGTGGTGGTAATGGGCTGGCAGGACCCTGCAGGAAGGTCCTCCAGGTGAAGCCTGGAAACTGGAGTAAACCAGACCCCACTTAAGTAGCATGAGGAACAGAGCAGTTGAGGTGTTCATTTGGAAGGAAAATGTCAGGGGCCAGTCAGTTAAGCATCTGCCCTCCACTCAGGTCATGATTCCAGCGTCCTAGGTTCGAGCCCAACATCAGGCTCCCTACTCTGCTGGAAGCCTGCTTCTCCCTCTCCCTCTGCTTGTGTTCACTCTCTAGCTTCCTCCATCAAATAAATAAATAATGGAAGGTAGAGTCACTTTGTTTCTCCAAAAAGGAGAACGGCATTGGTTGGCTTTCATATTATGCTAATTACTACTTAAGAAACAAGCATGTGCCTCCCCTTCTCCTCTCCCAGAAACTGGAGCAGGTATGCAGGCCTTAGACCTTCTTATCCCGATCCGACACCGCTTCTCCACTCTGGCTCTATGAGACTGGAAGTTTGGAAATCAGTGTCTGAGTCAGTCATGGAGCTTGTCCCAAGACGTCAGTGTTCAGAGAAAGCACAGGTCCATTGGGCACAGTGCACATCCATGTCAGGACTGGAGGTAAAGCTTCTCTTGATTCCTAAACCTCCTGGGCTTTTCTCTTGACTCTAGTACAGCCACAAAGTCAAACAGAAGCAGCTGTCAGCAATCGAAATGGGAGCCAATGTTCCTTAGTTTCCCTGCAGGAAGAATATGAGGGGATTACATTTCTCTGTTCATTTCTGGCTTTCGAAGGTATTTGGAACATCTCTTTCTAAGGAAAGATGAGATTTCCTCTGTATGTGTTTTTCACATCTCATTTGGTACTTCGTCTAACATTGTTTATTCCATTCGGCCCAGAATGTGGTGGAGTGCCCAGCACCTAGAATTAGGTGGCTTTTTGCGATCAGATAGAGTCAGGTGGTGTCTTGTCATTGGTCAAAAGCGATTTTCCCTCATGTATTACTCATTTCATCTAAAGATTTCCAATAAGAGTGACATCCCCGGGGGCTTTGGAGATCGTACCTCAGGCTAAGTGACAGGCTCCAGGTTGTGTGCATGGGGACCTAGAAAGTGTGGGTGGCCTCAGGTGGGCATGCTGATTTCTCTTGCTATGTGACCTTTCCAGAAATCCAAATGGAAGGATTTCCTTCTGGGTGGCAGGCGGAGTCCTGTGGTACTCTTCAGGTATCCCCAATATGGAAAGCCTGGCTGCCTGATCAACCAGAGCTGAGGTGAAAACTTCACAGGAGCTGAGTGGCCGGCTTGGCTAGGGTGAGTGACAGGCTTCTGGTTGGAGTGCTAGGGCCATTGACTGTGGGCATGGAGTCATGTGGGCACGCAGATTTCTGCTGCTCTGAATCCTTTCTGGAGCTTCAAATGACACAGTATCCTTCTGGTGACAGGCGGAGTCCTGAGGTATTGCTCAGCTATCCCCACTGTGTAGGGCTTGGTTGCCTGGCCTCTGGGGGCAAGCACTCATAGCGAGCCGGGGTTAGGATTAGGTCCCAGGGGCAGGGAATTCCTGATCTGCTGGTGCTGAGGCCAGTGTCCTGGGGGGCTGCGTGAAGGGCAAGATCAGAGGGTGTCAGGCTCTGGGGTCTGTAGCTCTGATGAGGTTAGAATATAAGTGAGGTCTGCAGCCGGTGAGCAAGAAAGAATTCTTAAGACATCTCTGGTGCCATAACATGATTTTATTAAGGCATGGGGACTATACCTGTGGGCAGAAAGACCTGGTACAGTGGGGCTTGTTCCAGGTGGATGATTATATACTGTGGTCTTGCAGAAGGTAAGGAGAAGGGAGGTTTCAAAAGAACTTTCATAAGTTAAAGAGGACCTACAAGATACCAAGAGGCCTTGTCAGGCTACAAAGTGTTTTTCCTTTTAGTAAGGCAAGAACAGTAAAGTAGTTGGGAGCTCCCTGGAGGAATGCCACATTGCTGCTATCACACATCCTTATCACTGAGCTTTAGATTTAGAAGAAATTGAAGGTTATTTACCCTTCCTTCTGCCTGTATGTGTGACTGTAGTGTGACTGTAGTCCTTCAAGAACTGAGTTATAGGTTTTTGGAAGTGAGTCTATTGATGAGAATGTCTCTTTCTGCAAAATAACTAGGATATATGTAAATGGCAGGAGACTCAGGTCTTCTCGGATTGTGACTAGTCTACAGGTTAGCTATTTGTTTTTCTTGAAGACAGCGAGTAATGCCTGAGGAATGTCACATATATCACATAGAGGTTGTGCTTGTAGAATGCCAGCTTCTGCTTTGTCCTCAGCTTGCCTTCTGTTCCCTCATCAGCTGGGGGCCTCTGAAGGTGTTGTGGGTTCACATAGGCACACAAATTTCTCCTGCTCTGAATCTTTTGTGCAGTTCCAAATGCCACAGTTTCTTTCTGGGTGCCAGGCAGGGTCCATGGTGGTTTTCAGATATCCCCAATATGTGGCTGCCAGGCCTCAGGGACAGAGGCCTCAATGTCCAACCTTGGGTTCGGTGTAGGGCCTCGGGTAATGGCAAGCCCGATTTTCTGGTGCTGAGGTGAACTCCTTAGGTGGTGCAGGTGAGGGCCCTGGTCTGGGTGACTGGTGGGCTGGGGTTAGTGTTCCAGGGACCACTGAATGTGGGGGTTGCCTCATGTGGGTATGGTGATTTGTACTGCTATGAAACCTTTCCAGAGTTCCGAATAGCACAATTTCCTTCTGGGTGGCAGAGTCCTGTGGAATTTCTCAGGTGTCCCCATGCTCTCGAGGTTTGCAGCTTCTGTCTTGGGTGACAGACTTCAATGGAACACAATGTAGGGTTAATGTTAACGTCTAGTGTCGTGGCATGCTTGGTCTGGTGGTCCTGTGGCCAATTTCTTGAGGGTCTGCTCTGAGGGTGTTTTTTTTAGGATTAGTGTCTGTCTCTAGTTTGTGTCCAAGTGTACAATGAAATTGTTCATAAGCTCCAGTGGGCATGGAGATTTCTTCTATGCTGAATACTTTCTGGAGTTCCAAATGTTTTCCAGTCTGAAGGAAACTGTGCCATTTTGAATTCTGCAAAGGATTCAGAGCAGTGGAAATCTGCCTGCCCATATGAGGTCATCAAATTTCCGTGGCCCACTGGACACAATCCCAGATTCTGAAACTCACCTTGACCCATGCTCTGAAGTTAGCACTTCACAAGGGTCAAAACAGCACCAAGAGCTCGGGCCTGCCATGTCCCTAGGCCCTAACCGTAATCATATTTGGCATCTGAGAAGTCCATCCCCATGCCATGGCATCAAGGGATGGAACTGGGGACATAGGAGCAATATAAGAGGACTCAGCCTGCCACCCAGAAGGAAACCATTCCATTCAGAAGTCTGGAAAGGATTAAAAGCAGGAGAAATCTGCATGCCCCACCTGAGGCTACCGCCATATTCAGCGTCCCGTGGTAGATACCTGGATTTGACACTCACCCTGACCCCCACCCTTATCTCAGTCCCCTGGGAAGCTCTCCACTGTGCCTTGTTTGGCTCTGCCATGCCCCCTGGCTCTAACCCTAACCCCAGGTTGGGTTCTAAGAGGTCCATCCCCAAAAGCCTGGATCCAAAGACCCAGGTTTGGGGCCTTAAGCAATACCAGAGAACTCAGCCTGCCATCCCGAAGGAAACCGTGGTCCTTGGAACTCTGGAAAGGATTTTGAGTAGGAGAAACCTGGAAGCCCCCCCTGAAGCCACCCCAACACTGAGCAGCCCCGTGGACAACAACCCAGAAGCTGACACTCACGCTTAACCAAATTCTCAACTCTGCCCTCCAGAAAGTTGAATCAAAGCCGGTAGATTGGGCTGGCCATACGCTTAGTCCCTAACCTGAACCTAGGTTGTATTCTGAGGGGTTGGTCCCCAAGAGCCTGGATCCAAAGACTCAAGGACTGGGGACACTTGAGGAACACCAGTGGTCTCACCCTACCACCCAGAAGGAAACCATTACATTTGCAAACTCTCAAAAGCATTTCCAGTAAAAGAAATCCGCATGCCCACCTGTGGTCACCCCCACATTCAGCAGGCCCCTGGACATAAATGCGGAGCTTGACCCTCACCCTGAGCCAGGCCCTCAACTCAGCCTCCTGACAAGATGGAATGAGCGCTGGCAGTCCACACCTGTTGTGGTCGTAACCCTGACCATAGGTTTGCTTCTGAGGCCTCTGTCCCCAGAGGCCTGGCAGACAACCTATCTAGACTGGGGAGACCGGAGCAATCCTAGAGGACTCAGAGTGGCCCCTAGAAGAAAACCATGCCATATGGAACTCCGGAAAGGATGAAGAGCAGAAGAAATCTGCCCGCCCACAGTGAGTGGACCCCTGCCCCAAAAAACCAGACCCAGACACTCACCCTGACTGAATCCCTCAACTCAGCAGCCCAGGAAGTTCTCTACAGAGCCTTCAGATCGGTCTTGCCAGGACCCTAGGCCCCAACCCAATGCTTTCGTTGGGTTCTGATAGGTCCCTCCCCAAGGGCCTGTCCTCAAAGCACAAGGGATAAGGGACACCTGAGTAATACCAAAGGACTTGGGCTGCCACCCAGAAGGAATCCCTGCCATTTTGAAACCAGGAAAGGATTCAGAGCATGAGAAATCTGCATTCCTACCTGAATCCACCCCACATTCAGGGGCCCCTGGACATAACAGGGAGCCTGGCACTTCCCTGACCATGTCTTCAACTCGGCCCCTTGGGAAGCTCACGTCAAGGCCTACAGATCTCTGCTATGCCCCTAGGCCCTAAAACCTAACATAGGTTTATCTTTGAGTCTTCTGTCCCCAGAGGCCTGGCTCCCAAGCTTTAGGGATTGCAAATACCTGTACAATATAAGCGGACTCTGCCTGTCACCAAGAGATAATCATGCCTTTCCAACTCCAGAAACAATTTATGGTAGATGAAATTGCAGCCCATGTGAGGCCACACCACAAGGGGCCCCTTGAACAAATACCTGGAACCTGATAGTCACCCAGCCCCACACCCTCTATTTAGCGCCCTTGGTTAACTCACCATGGTGGTGGCAGAGCAGGCGTCCCATTACCTTAGGCCTTATCCTTAACCCTAGGTTCACATTCTAAAGGCCACTCTCAGAGGCCTGGGTCCAGATCTCAGGGAATGGAGACACCTGAGTGAAGCAGAGGGCTCATCCTATAACAAAGTCAGAAATCATGCTTTTGGAACTCCAGAAAGGATACAGAGCAGGAGAAATCTGAATGAAATCTTGAACCAATCCCTGGTATCTGAAACGCAAAGCCTGAGCCTGATACTCTCCTTAACTCTAACCCTCAATTCAGACCTCTCTGAAGGTCTCTACATCTAAGCATGCTCCTGGGACTACCCCTACCCTAGCTTAAGACATGGGTATAACATGAACACACCTTTCCACCAAAAGGACCTAGAAGCATCCAAACAACACACAAAAAAGTGCTCCACATCAGTAACCATCAGGGAAATACAAATCAAAACCACAATGAGATACCACATTACAACAGTTGGCATGACTAAAAGTATCAAGGCAGGGAACAACAAATGTTGGTGAGGATGTGGTGAAAGGGGAACACTCTTACACAGCCACAGCTGGTGGGAATGCAGACTCCTACAGCCATTATGCCGAATGTTGGGTTTCTTTGAGAACTTAAAAATAGGGCTACCCTAAGACCCAGGAATTGCACTACTAGGTATTTACCCCAGAGATACCGATTGAGTGAAAAGTAATGGCACTGCCCCACAATGTTCACTGCAGCAATATCCACTCCAGCCAAACTATGGAAAGAGCCTAGATGTCCACGGACAGATGAATGGATAAAGAAGATGTGGTTCATATATACAACAGAATATGATTCAGTCATCAGAGAGGATGAAGATTTACCATCACATTCACCTAGATAGAACTGCAGGATATTATGCTGAGCGCAATAAGTCTATCAGAGAAAGACAGTCGGCACGTGGTTCCCCCATATGTGAAATAGAAGAAACAGCACAGAGGATCAGAGGGGAAGGGAGCGAAAACTGAAGGGGAAATCCTCAGAGAAGGAAAAAAACCATGAAAGACTCTTAACTACGGAAACAAATTGAGGGTTGTGGTAGGGGAGGTGGATGATGGATGGGGTAACTGGGTGATAGGCATTAAGGAGGGCACGGAATGCAATGAGTACTGGGTGTTTACACAACTGATCTATTATTGAGCACTACACCTGAAACTAATGATTCCTCTAACTTAAATTCAATGAGCCAACTTAAACAAAAACAATTCAAACAAACATTCCTAAAACTCTATATGGAACCACCAAAGATAATGAACTGCCAATGCAATGCTGAGAAGAAAAACAAAGCTAGAGGAGTCACAGTTCCAGATTTCAAGTTATACTACAAAGCTGTAGTCATCCTAACTGTACAGTCCTGGCACAGAAATACATACAGCGACCAAGGGAACAGGTTAGTAGCTCAGACATAAACCCAAAATTATATGGCCAATTAATTCTCCACAAAGAAGGCAAGAATATTGAAAGGGAATTGAAAGCTGACCTGGCAGAGGTTAAAAATGCTATCAATGAAATCTAATCTAATCTAATCTAATCTAATCTAAATACTCTTAACAGCTAGTGTAAGTGAAGCAGAAGATCGCATTAGTGATCTAGAAGACAGACTGATTGAGAAGGAGGAGCAGGAGAAATCTTGGAACAAACACCAAAAATCCCACGAAAATATAATTAGGGAAATAAATCATGCCATGAAATGCTCCAATATCAGAATTATTGGAATCCCTGAGGGAGCTGAGAGAGAGAGAAGACTAGAAGATATAGTTAAACAAATCCTGGATGAAAACTTCCTAATCTGGGGAATGAAACAAGCATTCATGTCCTAGAGGCAGAGAGGACAACCCCCAAGATCAATGAGACTAGAAAAACCTCCAGGCCCATAATTGTCAAATTCATGAATCATAAGTTAAAATAGTATGTCTTAAGGACAGCTGGGGGAAGAGATCCCTTAGGTACAGAGGGAGGAACATCAGAATAACGTCAGACCTGTCCACAGAAACCTGGCAAGCCAGAAAGGGCTGGCAAGACATATTCAGGAAAAAAAATATGCAAGCAAGGATAATGTACCCAGCAAGGCTGACTTTCAAAATGAAAGGAGAGATAAAGAGCTCCCTGGACCAGCAAGGTCTAAAAGATTATGCGACCACTAAGCCAGCACTACCAGAAATATTAAGAGGGGTTCTATAAAAGAGGAAAGAACCCAAGAATGACACAGAACAGAAATTTACAGAGGTACTCTATAGAAACAAGAACTTCAGGGGCGCCTGGGTGGCTCAGTTGGTTGAGCGACTGCCTTCAGCTCAGGTTATGATCCCGGAGACCGGGGATCGAGCCCCACATCGGGCTGCCTGCTTGGTGGGAAGCCTGCTTCTCCCTCTCTCACTCCCCCTGCTTGTGTTCCCTCTCTGGCTATGTTTCTCTCTGTCAAATAAATAAAATCTTTAAAAAAAAAAAAAAAAGAAGCTTCTTAGTTTGATATTGTCCACTTGGTTATTTTTGCTTTTGATTTCTGTGCTTTTGTTGTCATAGCCAAAACAATCATTGCCAAGACCAATATCAATGAGCTTTTCCCCAGTTTTCTTCTATTAGTTTTACAGTTTCAGGTTTTTTAAGTCTTTATTTTAAATTGAGGTATAATTGAGATACCATATTATTTTAGTTTCAAGTGTTCAACACAGTGATTTCTTTTTTTTTAATTAAAGATTTTATGTATTTATTTGACAGAGAGATAGATCACAGGTAGGCAGAGAGGCAGGCAGAGAGAAGGGGAAGCAGGCTCCCTGCTGAGAAGAGAGCCTGATGAAGGGCCCCGATCCCAGGACCCTGAGATCATGATCTGAGCTGAAGACAGAGGCTTAATCCACTGAGCCACCCAGGCACCCCAACACAGTGATTTCTAACTCTACTACCATTTTTACATATATATATTTAAATATTTAAGAGATTTCTAACTCTACTACCATTCTCATATATATATGTATGTATGTGTGTATATATGTGTGTGTGTGTATATATATGTATATATATGTTTAAGGCTCCATACCCAATGGGGGCTCACAACACTCCAATAAGAATCATATTCTCTATCAACTGAGTCAACCAGGTGCCCCCTTCCCATATTTTCAATTCCACTATAATAAAGGGTCTTACCTTCTCCCTTACTTTTTGATTTACCCATTATAATGATTCCTGTTCTATTTTTTTCAGTGGGTTATAATTTTTGATTGTTCATTGCTACTGTAGAAATAAAACTATTTTATTGAGATACAGTTGACAAAATTGTGTATATTTAGGTGTACATGAAGTTTTGATATTATTATACATTATGAAATGCCACAATTAAGATAATTAACATATCCATCACCTTACATAGTTACCATTTGTGTGTGTGTGAGAGAGATTTTTAAGGTGAGGAGATTTTAAGGTTCTCACCTTAACATCTTCTCTCAGGGCACCTGGCTGGCTCAAGTTGGTAGAACATGTGATTCTTGATCTTGGAGTTGTAACATCCCATGTTGAATGCAGAGCTTACTTAAAAAAAAATCTTCTCTATTAGGAAATTTCAAGTGTATAATACATTATTAGTTTAGTCACCATGCTATGCATTAGATTTCCAGAACATACACCTCTTATAACTGAAAATTTATTCTCTTGTACCAGCTTCTCCCATTTTCCCCATCCCCACAGCACCTGGTAACCACCATCTGCTTTCTGTCTCCTTGAATTCAACTTTTTTACATTTCACATATGAGATCATGCAGTATCTGTCTTTCTGACTTATTTTGCTTACCATAATGTCCTCTAGGTATATCCATGCTGCTGTAAATGGCAGGATTTCCTACCTTTTTAAATTTAAATTTTCATGTCTGTTTATTCTTCTTTTAATTTTGAATAGTTTCTCATCCTTTCCTTGTCCTTTGTATCATTGACGTTTTTGAAGAATATAGGCCAGTTATTTTATAGAATGTTCCTCAGTTTAAGTTTGTCAGTGTTTCCATATGATCAAATTCAGGTTCTATCCCTGGCCAAAATACTACTTAAGCTATCTTGTGTGCTTTTAGGGAATTACATTCAGAGACACATGATATTTATCTGCCCCTACTGATGATGAGGATTATTGATAATAATCATCGGACAAAGTATTTCCCCTTTCTTCTACTTTTTCTGCTGCATAGTTAGATTTTTCTCCTTGTAATTTATAATTAATCTGTGGAATAATACGCTGAGAACATGCAAATATCCTCTTCTCATGAAATTTACACTTCAATATTTAGTATCCTTTGATGATACTTGCCTAAACAATCTTTTCTATGATAATTGTAAATAGTAATTTTCTAACTCTACCACCCTTTCCATATTTGTAATTGGCATTCTGCTGTAATAAAGGGTCTTCCTATCTCCCTTACTTTTCACTATATCTATTCATTACTCTTATGGATTCATGGGTTTCTATTTTATTCCATGGGTAATAACCTTCTACTGTCCTGATTTATTTTGATGCTCAGATTGTCCCAGGTTTGGCAATTTGGAGTCCCTTTTGCAGCCTCATGTGGCCATCATTCTATGAGCAGTCCCTTACTTTTTGGCAAAACATACAATGTTCCATGCATATTTGGTACCTTCTCTGCTCCCGCCCTGGAATCTGCCATTTCTACAAGGAACATTTTTTCTTTTGGTGGAAAATCATATTTAGAAATCAAGATTTAAGAAAAACGGATATAGGCTATCATTAACAAAAGGATAAAAGATAATACCTATGATCAGAACCCAAAGTTTTATTCTTAATCCTAGGAATCAAAAATAACCTTAGTGCCAAGAGCTTAACAAAGCTCAGAGCTCAGATTCAGTGTGAAACTTACCTCACCATTATGGGTAAAGAGACTTTGAATGCGTGGAGACCCAAGGATTCTCAAATATGCTATTCTTACCATATCAAAATTTATAGAAGCTGGGATCACAAGAGAATCTAGGTAGCATGTTCAAATTGTTAAGACTCAATAATAGAGGAACCTCAGTAACCTGCCTCTGTCACAATAAACCAAGTACATTTAGCTTGCTGCAGCAAGAGAGACTACCGCACAGGTAAAGTTTAGGAACATCTTAATCTGAAGTCAGGGAGAACTTTTTTTTATTTATTTATTTATTTATTTATTTATTTATTTATTTATTTTTAAAGATTTTATTTATTTGACAGAGAGAAACACAGCCAGAGAAGGAACACAAGCAGGGGGAGTGAGAGGGAGAAGCAGGTCTTCCACCAGGCAAGGAGCCCAACGTGGGACTCGATCCTGGGTCTCTGGGATCATGACCTGAGCCAAAGGCAGTCGCTTAACCAACTGAGCCACCCAGGTGCCCCAGGGAGGACTTTTAAATTGAGTAGTAGATGCTTAGAGGGCAGAATAAATGTCTTTTTTTCTAGGGAAAAATAAATAAATAAAAAGTTGAATACTTGGATCAAGTGCTCTGAGTTGTTTTTTTTTTAAAGATTGTTATTTATTTATTTGAGTGAGAGGAAAGAGACATCACAGAGGGAGAGGGAGAGAGGGAAGCAGACATGCTGCTGAGCAGAGAGCCTGATGTGGGGCTCCATCCTGGGACCCCGGGATCATGACCTGATTTGAAGGTATCCCAGGTATCCCAGGAAGAATCAGTTTTGAAAAGAAAAATTCTCCTAAAGTCACAAAATTAGGTAAGTAAACTTCAAAAAAAAGTTTAGCCATTTTTGTTTTTGAAAGTAAGAAGTTGAAAGAAGGATATAAAAATTCATCTAGAAGAGGGGTGCCTGGGAAAATTAGTCAGTTAAGTGCCTGACTCTTGATCTCAACTCAGGTCTTGATCTCAGGGTTCTGAGTTCAAGCTCTGTATTGTGCTTCATGCGGGGCATGGAGACTACTTAAAAAATAAATAAATAAAAATAAAAAATTCATCAAGAGGAATTAATTTCTGATTATTATGGAAATAATCAGGAAATTTGTGAAAAATAATTCTGAATGATATTCCATTTCTCTCCTGATTTTTGCTAAAAAATATTTAAAAATTTAATAAATCCCAAAGGACAGCAATGCAAGGAAGAGTTTGGGTGGAAGAAAGAAGAGGTATGTATTATCTCCACCATCATTAAAGAAATTATGACAGCCAGGACCATCTGGGACACTGAGAGTGTATGTGATAATATTTAATATAATACCAATAAAACAGTTATTATATAATATATGTTATATACTTATATACTTATATACTATGTATGAATATATATTTTATATATAATTTATAAATAGGTACTTTATATGTAATACGTTCCATATGTATTTTCCAGAATTAAAAGCTATTAATATCCAGATTGAAAAGGAAAAACATGTTTCCTGCACAATCAATAAAAAGAGATGCACTATGAGACATATTTTTCATTTCCCTGATTTTAATATATCAAGGAAAGAGAAGATCCAGAGAACCTCAAGGCAGATGGGAAAGCATATTCTGAGTAAAAGAATGAGAATTAGGGTTTCATTGTGCTATTAATAGGCTAGGATTGCCAGATTTGACAATAAAAATATAAGACATCTAGTTAAATTTGAACTTAAGATGATGAGTAATTATTTAGTGTAAGTATATCCCCAATATTGCAAAGGATATACTAAAAAAATAACTGTTCATCTGATTCACATTTAACTGGGTGAGTTTAATTCATTCAGCAATCCTGCAGTGGCAACAGTAGGTGTAACTCTGGTAAGAACTTTCAAGTAAGCATTACTTTTCCCTTACTCTAAGAAATCAAATAAATTAACAAGGTGAAAAACAAAAGAGCAACAGCAGAACACTCTGCCCTGCTAGACTTGCAGAAACCAAGCACTTTTAAAAGTTGCTATTAGAATTTAAATTGTGCAGAAAATTCAAAGAGAACATCAAGGTCCCTCATGAGTAGCCGATCTCAGAAAGTACCAGCAAAAGTATACTTCCTGAAAAGGAGAAACTCATCCAGAAAGGTAAATTCTTTAACCTGTAAATCTAACTACTGGGAGGTGAGCTTCAGCAGGAGCCATGAGGTTGGGATGCAGAGAAAACGCACAGAGAGTATCTATCTAAGAGAGCTCCTAGCAGCAGATCTCGGAATTGAATCTTATTCCATGAAGGTCGAGGGCTGATTGGTAAATGCAAGGGCTCTGTGCTGTTTACTGATGCTCGTGAAGGGTCTGGGAATGCAGGGCTGGTGACAGAAATCCTTCCAGACTCAGCTTGGGTCAGAGGACCAAAGGGTACAGGGCTACACAAAATATTTCTCAGAGGGGTCATCTTGGCTGGAATCAGTGGTCTCTATGACAACAAAGAGAGGGGCTTTGAAAGGTCTGAAGTCTGGCAGGGAAACCTGGCCCCTCTCACCAATCACGAACTGAATTGCAAAAGCTGGACCAGGAAAAGCCTTGTCATTATAAAATAAATGTTGAAGAAAACCTATGGCACAGCAGAAGCACAAAGATTTTGTAAAAGAAAAAAAATATGAAAAGAACTATAGGGGCGCCTGGGTGGCTCAGTTGGTTAAGCCACTGCTTTCAGCTCAGGTCATGATCCTGGAGACCCGGGATTGAGCCCCACATCGGGCTTCCCGCTCAGCGGGAAGCCTGCTTCTCCCTCTCTCATTCCCCCTGCTTGTGTTCCCTCTCTAGCTGTGTTTCTCTCTGTCAAATAAATAAATAAAATGTTAAAAAGAAAAGAACTATAAAAGGACAAATGCACAAAAAATACTCATGGGGGGACGCCTGGGTGGCTCAGTTGCTTAAGCGACTACCTTCAGCTCAGGTCATGATCCTGGAGACCCGGGATCGAGCCCCACATCGGGCTCCCAGCTTGGTGGAAAGCCTGCTTCTCCCTCTCTCACTCCCCCTGCTTGTGTTCCCTCTCTAACTGTGCTTCTCGCTGTCAAATAAATAAAATTTTGAAAAAAAAAAACTCATGGGAAAAATGATGTCATAGAACAGATGAAAATACCACACTGTCTATTCAAAGGTGAAAAAAAATATATTTTAGGGTTCCATCTACTAGATAAAAACTTTTTTTTTTTTTAAGATTTTATTTGTGAGAGAGAGAAAGAGCGTGCACAAGCAGGGGAGAGCCGTAGGGAGAGGGAGAAGCAGGCTACTCACTGGGCAGGGAGCCTGACGCAGGACTGAATCCCAGGACCCTGGAATCTGAGCCCAAGGCAGACATAATCAACTGAGCCACTCAGAGATTCCTACGAGGTAAAAATCATAATATAACTATCATGTAGAAACTTATACATCAGTACGTTTTCTTTGACACTTTTGCAATAGTAAATGTGGATTTACAAAATCCTTCAGATAACATAAAAACATTCATGTGTTGTGGTTTTTTTTTAATCTCAGTCCAAGTTTTACATTTTTTTTTAAAGATTTTATTTATTTGACAGAAAGAAACACAGTGAGAGAGGGAACACAAGCAGGGGGAGTGAGAGAGGGAGAAGCAGGCTTCCCACCAAGCAGGGAGCCCGATGTGGGACTCAATCCCGGGTCTCCGGGATCATGACCTGAGCCGAAGGCAGTCGCTTAACCAACTGAGCCACCCAGGCGCCCCTCAAGTTTTACATTTTATTGATCTGGAATTCTTTATGAAATATAGTTTGAAGCAGGAACATAATTAGTTTTCATTCACCTGTTACCTAAGTATCATTTATTGAATAAACCTTCCTTTCCATACTTATTAAAGGTTCTTTTTCAATCACATTCTAAACTTGTATTTATGTGAATATATAATATATGCATACATATACTCATATATATCAGTTGCTTTCTGGGCACTCTTCAGTTTCATTAGTTTTCTTATTAGTAACTTTATTTATTTATTTATTAAAGTGAGGTCCTTTTTTTTTTAAGATTTTATTTATGTGACAGAGAGAAACACAGTCAGAGAGGGAACACAAGCAGGGGGAGTGAGAGAGGGAGAAGCAAGCTTCCCGCTGAGCAGGGAGCCCGATGTGGGACTTGATTTTGGGTCTCCGGGATCATGACCTGAGCCCAAGGCAGTCACTTAACCAACTGAGACACCCAGGTGCCCCAAGGTCCTTTTTTTTAAAAAAAGATTTTATTTATTTATTTGACAGAGAGAGAGAGTACAAACAGGAGCAGCTGAGGGAGAGGGAGAAGCAGACTCCCCTCAGCAGGGAGCCCAATGCAGGGCTCAATCCCAGGACCCTGGGATCATGACCTGAGCCAAGGCAGACGCCTAACCCACTGAGACAACCAGGTGCCTCTTATTTGTATCTCATTTAGAACCAATATATGAAGCTGAATTAGAAAGTATATATTCTATTATCTCTAAAAATATCAACACATCTAGAAATAGAAATTCTAGTTGAATAATAGTTATGTTTTGCAAAGATAATTTTATTTACATTTAGTAGGCAAAACATACTACAAAGTAGTTTTTTTTAAAGGAAATCAAATGTATCTCAGTAAAATTATCAATTTTCAATAAAAATGTTAACCTTCCTGGACAGGCATATATATCATGCATATTTATATATCTATATAGCATGCATATTTATGCTGGATATTGTCTCTATATCCTACATAATATGGCTCTTTAGAAGACAAGCCAGAGCCACATAGACCGTTGTAATGGTAAAGTCTTCGTGTGTGTGGGTAGAGGAGTAAACATCCCAGAAAGGGGTCTTTTCCCTGGATTTTACACCTTAATAAAAAACGAGCAAATACTTTTTTATGTTTTCAATGGGATTTATTTATATTTAAGTAAAAGTAGCAAATGTTCACATAAATTATTTCCTTAATTATATTTATTTTGTATGACCACATTGTTATCAAGCAGCATTATGGAATGTTCCCTGGGTCCACAGTTCTGAACTTTCCAACTATTATATGCATCCTCTTTTCCAAGTTTAGACATGTCCTTGTAACTGAAGAAGCATGGCCTGTTATTGCAAAGTGTGTGACAACCTGACATCACAGGAGAAGCCTCTTGATGAAGAAAGTTTTATCTTTCATTCATTTACAAAATTGTCTTTTTATGTGATTATCCTACCCATGTGATTTTGTTTTCAATTCTTTTTTCTTCTGGTACAATGAAATCAAACCAGTTAAAACTAAGCAGTGTAGCAAAATAAAACAAACCAAATACACAGGATGTTATATCTTATACAGGATATTTTAGATGATGTTTCTGTTTTATATTACACATCTGCATTTAGTGTTCTTGGTCAATAAAAATTCAGAAGCATATAAACAAACAAAAAGTTTTCAAATCAATGCATTGTCTTAACACTCACAAAAACCTGGGTTTATTTCTTTTTCAGGGGTGGAGTGGAATAGTTCTGTACTAAAATTAAAAGGTCTTGCTGCTTTCAACTTTTTCCCCTGGGGATTCTTATTTTATAGATTTTATGTAACAGAATAATTCTGTAATTTCATTGTGAAAACACCATTACTTGGTTAGATATGATTATCAGATTTTAGACCAACTTTGCTGCCCTCATGATCATGAACATTGATTATATTTCACTGTTTGCTTTTCCAAACACGTGCTTATGTTAAAGATCCAAAAACTAAAAGGGGAGTCATTTGTGATTATAAATGTACAGTGACTGATAAGGACAATGACAAATCTTAGGGGTTGAAGTTTTTGTTGCTATGATGAGAGCTCTATTGTGCTAAGTTAGCTGTGCAGAGAAGCATTTGGGGACAGGAAAATGCATTATTTCCAAGAAACCATATTGCATGCTTAGTTGACTGCTCGAAATTCTCTGGTTTGATGCATCACTGATATTTATGGTGGAGTCTACATGCAGCTTCTTCAGCAAGCTCATTGCTCCATCAGGAGCCCTCAATATTACAGATGTCTCACAGCCTGTCATTCTGTCTCTGAGCTCACAGCCAGGGACACTGCAGATTTTCCAACAAAATCCAGTGTTAGATTCAGAACTG
The DNA here is from genome assembly GCA_004023965.1 of Spilogale gracilis. Taxonomy (NCBI): domain Eukaryota; kingdom Metazoa; phylum Chordata; class Mammalia; order Carnivora; family Mephitidae; genus Spilogale; species Spilogale gracilis. The sequence goes on along the minus strand of PITA01002810.1, from coordinate 71,405 downwards.
AAGGTGTTTTATTTCAGTTACCTACAATACCTGCAAAAAGCAAATTTCAAAAAAAAGCAAATTTTGTTAGAGTTCTTATAGTACTTTTATAGTTACATGAGTTAATTTTGTGTTTACCACAAATTTTTGCTTAAAAACACAAATTGTTTATAGAAACTATTACTGCTGAGGTGATTTAGAAATTATGATCTATTCAGAGGAATTCCAGCATAGACAATAATTATAATATTTACATATATTTTTTATCTCAAATGACTTTAAAAAAGTATTAGGTGAAATTTCAAGCCCCCAAATTAAAATGAACCATCTCCATATACCCATCAACCGTCCTAAGAGGTTATCAACAATTCTGTTTGTCATTCTTTCATAACATTTGTTTATTGTTTAAGTATCAGGCAGTCTTTCCATATCTGGATTACTTCTTTAAAAATTCACAAAACCCAAGTAAGCTAGGTTAGAGGCAGATTACTACGAAGCAAATTAAATCTTGTTTGCATGAGTACCTTCCAATATGTTCACACATGTATTTATTTTTGCTAAATTTGAAAAAGTTAGATATTTCAACCATAAGCAGTTAAGACAACTATCTTTCCCTTTCAATTGTCCTTTAGTTATATTTTCTCCTCTGATTGTAACCATGGGATGGCAGTGGGCATTTCTGAGATTTTGTCAAGGGATATATTTTTGAATTTCATCATCTCATCTATGTTATGACTATATTAGTGGTGGCCATTCCAGTTTGCAGGGCCTTCTAACAAAACTATGAATATGGTCAATACAAAGAATATTTAAGAGGACTCACTCCATAGAAAACTTGAAATGCCCTGAAATCTTATGGCTCAGATATCAGAATAAGTTAATAGAGGTCTCCCCAAATTTGACAACAATCCTAAAAATTACATTGCTACTGAAGAGTTAAGAATTTGAAAGAAAACTCTGTAAAGTATAAAAAAAAGCAATTTTTCATCTCCCATGCTAAAGGATAGTCCAAATTATTTTTTTATTTTTTCCATTGCAAAGTTGTCAAATGAAGAGGCAATCAACATGTAAGCAACCCTACTATAGTATTATAGAGCTGTTAGTAAAAATATGAATTTCCCCCTACATTATGTGATACTTGAGAAATTTGTTAACCTTTAAACATTATGTCATTTTGGAGCATCTGGCTGGTTCAGTTTGGTAGAGCATGTGACTCTCGATCTCAAGCCCCCTATTGGGTATGGAGCCTATGCAGAGTTGTAACTGATCGTGTATTCATAATTTTGTGTTTCTTTTTTTTTTAAGTGAGTTCTCCAAATACTATTAAACCTTAGGTTCTACAAATCCTGGATCCATCCCTAAGGTGGATAGTATTATTATCCCAATTTAAATTAAAATTCAGAGAGGTCAAATGTCTTTCCAAAGGCCACACATTTATCAAGAGGAGGAACAGGCTTAAAAACCAGACTTTCTGGGGCACCTGGGTGGCTCAGTTGGTTAGGCGACTGCCTTCGGCTCAGGTCATGATCCCGGAGACCTGGGATCGAGTCCCACATCGGGCTCCCTGCTCGGCGGGAAGCCTGCTTCTCCCTCTCTCACTCCCCCTGCTTGTGTTCCCTCTCTAGCTGTGCTTTTCGCTGTCAAATAGATAAAATCTTAAAAAAAAAAAAAAAGAAAGAAAAAACCACCAGACTTTCTGATCCTAAAACATACAATTTTGTATGTCAACTTGGCTAGGCTACCAAGTTGTTTGATCAGACACCAGTCTAGATGTTGCTGTGAAGGCATTTTTTAGATGAGATTAACATTTAAGTAGCAGGTTTGCAGTAAAGCGCATTACCCTCCATGATGTGGGTGGGTCTCACCCAAGCAGTTGAAGGCTTTAATAAAAAACACTGAGGTCCTTTGAGTAAGGAGGAACTCTGTCTTTACACCACCTTTGAACTCAAGACTGCAACATCAACTCCCCGGGGCTGCAGCCAGCTAGCCCATCTTGCAGATTTTGGACTCGCCAGTCCTTGCAGTTGTGTGTGCCAATTCCTTCATGTGTCTCTTTATATACATCTCATTGGTTCTGTTTCTCTGGAGAACCATGGCTAGTGCAATAAGAAATACAAAGGACTCTGACACTACATCGAAATAAAAAGCTTTGGCACAGTGAAGGAAACCTTCAGCAAAAAAAAAGTAACCTACTAAATGAGAGAAAATATTTGCAAATGACCTATCTGATAAAGAGTTAATATCCAAAATATTTAAAGAACTTATATAGCTCAATACCAAAAAGACCTCCAAACAATCCAGTTCAAAAGATGGACAGAAGACCTGCATAGTATTTTTCCATAGAAGACATACTGATGGCCAATAGGCACATGAAAAGATGCTCAACATCATTAATTCTCAGGGAAACATAAATCAAAGCCACGGCGAAACACCACCTGACACATGTCCAAGTGGCTAAAATCAAAAACAGAGGAAAAACAAGTGTTGACAAGTATTAGAGAAAAGGAAACCCTCATATACTATTGGTGGGAATGTAAATTGGTACAGCCACTATGGAAAACAGTATGGCGTTTCTAAAAAGAAAAAAGAAAAAAAGGAAGAAAGAAAGAAAGAGAAAGAAAGAACGAAAGAAAGATCATATGATCCAAAAAACCCACTACTGGGTATTTACCTGAAGAAAACAAAAATAGTAATTTGAAAGGATACATGCACTCTTACGTTTATTAAAGCATTATTTGCAATAGCCAAGGTATGAAAGTCCATCACTAGATGAATGGAGATAAGGAAGATGTGGTGTATGTACATGAACGTGTGCGTGCACACACACACATATTGGAATAAAAGGGCAAGATTATGCCATTTGTGGCAACATGGATGGACCCGGAGAACATTATACTAAGTGAAATAAGTCAGGCAGAGAAAGACAAATTCCATATGGTTTCTCTCACATGTGGAATCCTAAAAACAAAACAAAACACGACACAACAACAAACAAACAATAAGGAAAAGAAGAATCATATCAGTAAATACAGAGAAGAAACTGATGGTTGCCAGAGAGGTTAGGGTGAGAGATGGGTAAATTGGGTAAAAATACAAGCTTCCAGTTACGGAATGGATAAGTCATGGAAATAAAAGGCACAGCAGCAGGAATAGAGTCAATGGTATGATAGTAGGGCTTCTGGTGACAGATGGAAGCTACACTTAGGGTGAGCATAGCATAACATAGAAACTTGTTGAATCATTATATTGTACACCTGAAACTGATGTAACATTTTGTGTTAAGTACATTCATATTAAAAAACTAATTAAAAATTTCTTCAAAAAAATTACAAAGAACTATATGTTAGTGTTGACCCTCTAACAGTTACTAATCATATATTCTTGGCAATTCATTTAACCTCTTTAGGCTTTAGCCTCACTATCTCTAAAGTAAGGAAATCATTTCAGACCAGGATTTCTTAATCTTGGCACAACTGACATTTTGGGTTAGGTAATACTTTCTAGTAAGGGTGGCTATCCTACACCTTGTAGGATGTTTAGCAACATCTGTGGCTCTGCCCACTAGATGCCAGTAGTTTCATCCAGTTGTGACAATCATATCTACCTCCAGCTGTTTTCAAACATCCTCTAGTTGAGGAGCAAGGGACAAAAGGTCCTCCCATCCTATTTGAGCACTGCTGTATTAGGTCATCTTTAAGTTATAATATATGCATATGTAATATTACTGTAGAGATTAAACTGGCTGAGGCAGCTTTGGAAACTGTTTGGGCTGTTTGACCATTTAGTGGGATGTTCCAGAGGTGATATTTTCATATTCTGTAATTTTTTAAAAAATATTTTATTTATTTGACAGAGAAACACAGCCAGAGAGGGAACACAAGCAGGGGGACTGAGAGAGGGAGAAGCAGGCTTCCCGCCGAGCAGGGAGCCCGATGTGGGACTCGATCCGGGATCATGACCTGAGCTGAAGGCAGTCGCTTAACCAACTGAGCCACCCAGGCGCCCTAATTCTTATAAATAAACTCTTCTTCAGTTCCTATAAGAAAGAAGCAAAAAATGGAGAAAGGCCAGAAAGATTGACAACATAAAGCTCTTGGCAAAGTGAGCCGCAGGCAACTTGAGGGCAGTCACAGGAATGAGAGAGAACAGATAAAAGGGGAGAAGGATGAAAGCACTTATCCTCTCAGAAGCCAGTCTTAGCTGGGAAATTATTGTTGTTTCAAGTCCAAGCCATCTGTGGCAACCTTGTGCTCAGCGCCGGGTGGAGGTCGCAGTCTACTGTAGGGTCTATGTGTGGGGGTCTCTGGGCATGTCAGGGAATTTGTCGAAGTCTCCATGACTTCGTAGTGCATATTGCCTTGCTCATAGTCATGCAAATAAAGTTATTTTTCCCCAAAAATACTTTTTGGCGTGGAGTGAGGAGGGAGTATGATTTGCCTGAGTAAGTGTAGTCATCTTCAGGCTTCCGTTGGATGACCAAAATGAGAAAAACACAGCAGCATTCCACTAGATGGTGCTATAGCAGACTAATTCATGAAGCCTGGCTAAATTAGGTTGGATGTGACCCTTTCTTTCCCTGCATATTTTCTCAGTCCTTTTGAAATAATTTGGATTTAGCTATATTTCAAATGAAAGATACCTGACAATTAAGAACATTTTACCATCCCAGTGTTAATCTCCACTTCTGATTCTAAATATACACATTTCTATTCCAAGCAACTTGTCAACAAGGTAAGGCTCAGGCCCAGAAAGCACCAGAACACATTGCGTTCTTAGCAAAAGATTTATTCCCTTTTTCTATTTGAATTAATACTGTGGTTAGGTGATTAATAACACTACTACTGGCTTGCAAATACAAGCAAAGCTGATATAAAACTCTTTTAACTTTCATCTCAATGCTCCACTGACGGATAATCAGAGATGAGTTTTGTGCCTACCCTTGGCAGTCTGAGGTAGTAAAAAGGCACACGTTGGGGTATTAAAATACTTCGCAGAGCTCTGAAAAACAGTGACGTGCTCCAAAGGGTAGCCCAATATAGCAGACCCTTGGAGCTCTGGTTACATGGCATTTAGCAAGGGAACTGAGCTATTATACATCTGATGACTGGGCAGCCTTGTGTCAAAACAAGTTCTAATGGCTCATTTAAGCGATTATCTCCTAACCAGGAAGTTGTGAGAGTCACAGTCTACTGAAATTTTTAATCATGTGGGGAGAAAAAGGACAAAAATATCAATCATATCTTTTATAAATCTGCAAGCTGGTCTACCAGTATGGATGAGCCAAGAGAAAGACCCCAAAACAAATGACTGTTTGGAATAGTAGTAAGTTCAGTCCCATTGATGTACCTTAGATACTTCCCTAGGATCCGTACCTCCCCAGTTCTAGAAAACCACTTCCTAAATTACCAAGAGTCCCTCCTTTGGTTCCTTTCTACTCCTACCCACAAGTAAACATGAATTGTGTGGAGAAAAATAAAAGTTCTTCAGTAAAACACATTTGAAACACATTACATACTCTATTGCCTTCTTACAGATTTCTGGTGCACTTGGGCATATTAAAGAGTATGAAATACTCTGAGAGGTTCTGGCAAAGGAAAATCTGTATTTGAACTTAGCACCCAAATTTCAATTCCCTTTCCTGTCCTCACCTCTGCCCCCATGAATACCTACTAGCATTTCTAGGGTCACTGGCATTCTCCAACAGAATAGTCACAAAATACTATTCCAGGGATAAAAGTATTACACCTTCTTGCCACACGGAAAGGATTGTGAAGATTGAGAGGACTTACCAAAAGGATCTATTTTATGTCCTGAGAGTTCAGATTTTTGCTTAAATTTGGCTTCTTGGTACAGTTGTTTAGCTTTTGCCCTATCATTCTCCTAATTGAAACATCATCTGTGTTGGGAAATAACTGTTTTGTGACTCCTGTAAAAAAAACACCAACAATAACACACCAAAACCCTTTTTGAGGCCTTTGCATCTTAAGGTATGAACTGAGATAAAATATCAAGCAATCCACCACGTAATTTTGTCTCCATTTTGCAAAAGCAGCCCAAACACCCATGAGAAATGGCATATTAAAATACAGAGAGCTCAGATTCAGTGATTCCCTGAATTTTTTTGATATTTACAAAAAATTGATATCTAGATGGTTATATTTAAGGAGATTCATTAACTTAAAAGCCGTAAGTAGGATTAAGGAGGGCATGTGATGTAATGAAAACTGGGTATTACACACAGCTGGTGAATCACTGAACTCTACCTCTGAAACTAATAATATACTGTATGTTAATTAATTGAATTTAAATAAAATAAAATAAAATTTACAAAAACTCCGTAAGCAGGAAATTAGCCCCTATTTTTCTAGAGTAAAAGATAAGGGATCTAGAACCAAGAGAAGAAAGAGAAAGTAAGATCTAAACTCTTACTGAAATTTTGTTTGAAAGGATTTTGAAATGTATTTTTCTGAAGTTATGAATTTTATGAATTCAAACATTTCAGTGAAATAATATTTGGCTTTATTTTAGTAGCTGCTTTAATGTAATTTTTTTCTATGAAATTTACCAGATATAATAAGAGATTTAGGCTATCTTGAGATTTTTCTTTCATAGAAAAATAAACAGCAAAAAGACCATGAAATAATAACTTAACCTTGAATGGTAAAATGATTTCAAATTCATGTGACAGCGTAATATATTATAATATAGTGTAATGTATTATACCTATAATTTCTTGAACTTCATTTTGATTCATAGCTGGTTTTACAGCTTTGTCCCTCGAAGTAGAGGACTTCGCCCCTGTCAGGCTGTGTGTGGCCATGTACTCATTTGTGTAAAGTACTTGCATTAAGTCATTAATAAACTTCTGAGGCTTGCTCTTGTTACAACGGGCAATCTGCCACTTTTCAATCTTGAACTAAAAAATACAAAATAATAATTGAAACTGTAAAACGAAAAGGAAGGTTGTATCTGGAGAAATATATTGCTAATTGAGTTAAGACGTACCAGAAAACAAAATCAACATTCTTAAGGGAATGTATTTTACTTTCAACACATATTTTACATTTCAGGGATTAGAGGTAAATGTTATCTTTGATATAATTCCCAATATTTATGAGGTATTTGTTCCAGAGTATATATAAGCTCTTGTCGTGTGATCTGGATGGGAAGGGTTAAGGATGAGTCCCATCCTCAACACTTCCTACTAAGTGTGGTAGGCAGAATAATGGTCCACTGAGGATATCCATATCCCTGGAACCTGTGAATATGTGACCTTATATGGGAGTGATTAAAGTTAAGTACCTTGAGATGGGCAAATGATCCTGGGTTATCCAGGTAGGCCCAATTTTATCATAGGAGCCCTAAAGAGGGAAGAGGGAGGCAGAAGTGTGGGTCAGAAAAAAGAGGCAGAAGAAAGACAGATTGAAAGAGTGAGAGGGGCTTTGCCTCCATGGCTGGCTTTGAAGGTGGTGGAATGGGCCATAAACCAAAGAATGTGGTTGTCTCTAGAAGTTGGCTCTAGATGTGGGTTGCCTCTACAGTAGCAAGAAAATGGGGAACTCAGTTCTACAACCACAAGGAATTGAATTCTACAATAATCTAAAGAAGCAGGAAACAGATTTTTCCATAGAGCCTCCAGAAAGGGATGCACCTGCTGTTTCCTTGATTTTACCACATTTCTGACCTACGAAACTCTGAGATAATACATTTGTGTTATTACAAATCACTAAGTTTGTGGTCATCTGTGACATAGCAAAAGGAAATTGACACACCAAGATTCAAGTATTCTAAAGGTTAGATTGTTAGTGTTTAATTATAGCTCCGGAAGGCATATTTTCCAAAGCTGATATCCAATTCTAATGAAACTCTTGTCTTTTTAGCTTCTGTTTCTTGAAGAGAAATTGGGGAAGTAGGAAAAGATTATATTCTTCCAGCATGCAGAAGCTGAAATTTACCTTCACTCAATGATATAATTTTGTAGCCCTCAATGCATCACTGATTTAAGAATTTTCTGGTTTAATAATCTCATCATTGACCACAATTTGACTTTAGTTTTCTAAACTGAATACCTGTGAAAAAAACATTTTTTTGATTTATTATTAAAAAATTGTTTCATGTAATTGCAATGTTATGGTCATGACCAGAAGTTACCTAAAGTTACTTGATAAAACAATGATCACTTTGTAGTCTTTTTTTAAATTTATTTTTAAATAATCTCTATACCCAACATGGGGCTTGAACTCACAACCCTTAGATCAAAAGTCACATGCTCCGCCAACCAAGCCAGCCAGTCACCCCATCATTTTGTAGTCTTATTTTAATTTTTATATTTACTGTATCCCAGAGAAAGATAAGGCAGGCACTCCAACTGACCTGCTTCTCATCAGTATGATGCTCTTCTTCAGCTTTCAAGGAAATCGGTGAACTGGAATTAGAGTTAGAATTACTGCATGTGGAGGCAAATGAGTCTGGTGAGGAGTTGTTTGTTGCTCTCCAGACAGTGGATGCAGTTGTGGCCATGGTTCCTCCACCCTTCAGCAGGGCTTCTGCCATACCAACCAATTCTTCAAACTGGGTGACTGCTTGTGGTAACACTAACATGGCAAGGAAAAGTAACACTTTATGAATACTTTTAATAACAGGGGCACATATTCCCATATTTTTTTATTATGGATAGATACATATTATATTGCATTTATAGAAACAGGTGGGACAAACTGTGAACATTTACTACTTTTGGAAAATAAACATGGTGAGAAGAGTGGTTGGGATATATTTATTTTTTATTACTTTAACTTAATTTAATAATGACTTAATAATACTAAATCAATTAAAAAACATTTGGTTGTTGGGGCGCCTGGGTGGCTCAGTTGGTTGGGCGACTGCCTTCGGCTCAGGTCATCGTCCCAGAGACCCGGGATCAAGTCCCACATCGGGCTTCCTGCTCGGTGGGAAGCCAGCTTCTTCCTGTCTCACTCCCCCTACTGTGTTCCCTCTCTGGCTGTGTTTCTCTCTGTCAAATAAATAAAATTTTTAAAAAAACAAACAAACAAAAAAATTTGGTTGTTGCATTTAAATGTATATGCATTACTTCATAACTAAAATGAATAGCTTAAATAATTGATCCTTTTTTCTAATTGCTAATAGTATTATTAGGTTTTTATTTTACTTTATTTATTTATTTTTAAAATATTTTATTTATTTATTTTACAGAGACAGTGAGAGAGGGAACACAAGCAGGGGGTGTGGGAGAGGGAGAAGCAGGCTTCCCACCAAGCAGGTAGCCCGATGTGGGGCTCCATCCCAGGACACTGGGATCAAGACCTGAGCCGAAGGCAGATGCTTCAAGACTAAGCCACCCAGGCACCCCTATTAGAGGCTTTCAATCTCATTTTGAGACATGGTTGACTCTATCATCAATCATCATTGAGATACTCACATCAGGTCATTTTTATTTTTTATTTTTTATTTTTTATTTTTTTTAAATATGTTATTTATTTGACAGAGAGAAACACAGCCAGAGAGGGAACACAAGCAGGGGGAGTGAGAGAAGGAGAAGCAGGCTTCCCGCCGAGCAGGAAGCCCGATGTGGGACTCGATCCCGGGTCTCCCGGATCATGACCTGAGCCGAAGGCAGTTGCTTAACCAACTGAGCCACCCAGGCGCCCACATCAGGTCATTTTTAAATGACCATTAAAATAAATCATTTCCATTTAAATTTATTAAAATATATTTTCAGTGACCTTTCTGTGTGGTTTTCCAGGGAGTCAAGTTTCATTAAATTAATAAAAATTCATCGTCATGATTCATCACATATTAAAGATGAATTGTGGTAATCAGCTGAATGTTCTCTTTGTTTCTCTTCTTGTTATTTAAGATCTCATTTATTTATTTATTTGACAGAGAGAGCATGAGTGAGGGAGAGGGGCAAAGGGAGAAAGAGAAGCAGACGCCCTGCCAAGCAGGGATCCCAGGACCTAGGCCAAAGACAGATGCTTAGCTGACTGAGCCACCCAGGCGCCCTCTTTGTTCCCTTTTTTTTAAAGGTATTATTTATTTATTTGACAGAGAGAAACACAGCTAGAGAGGGAACACAGCAGCGGGAGTGAGAGAGGGAGAAGCAGGTTTCCCACTGAGCAGGGAGCCCAATACGAGGCTTGATCATGGGACTCCAGGATCATGACCTGAGCCACTCCAGGATCTTGACCTGAGCTGAAGGCAGATGCTTAATGACTGAGCCACCCAGGCACCCCTCTTTGTTTCTTTTTTAATGGAAATTTACACAAAGGTTCATGTCTCCATGTATAATGGTCTTCTCTAGTTATGGTTATATCTGCTTTGTTGCCTAAGGACAAATAACATTTTGTTGGAGTTGGAAGACACTTAGAATCCTCTCTGATTCAACTCCTCACTCTATGGTTGAGGGTACTGGTTACTGGAGAAGTAAAAAAACTGAAACTTTTTTCCTAAGCATATTATTAAGCTATAATATTCGGACTAATATTTTATTTGAGAGCTGAAAATCAGTAATTAAAGGGAGATGACTTTGACAAAATAATATACTCAGTTAACGCGCATCCAACAAGTTATAGACCATCCCCCTCCTCCCAGAAAGTTGCATCATGTCCCTTCCAAGTGAGTATCAGTTTAGAGGCCAACATTGTCTGACTTCTTTAGCCAGAGGTAAGTTCTACCTGTTCTAGAATTACATATAAATTGGTTCAAGTTGTATATTATGGGGTTTTGTTTTGGTTTTTTTTTTTTTTTTGGTCTGACTTTTTTTCCCCTCTGCATAATGTTTTGAGATTCATTCATGTTGTCATATCTGTTCTTCATTCCTTTTTGTTGCTAATATTTCATTATATGGATACTCTGCAATTAAAGTTTCATTCACCTGTTGATGGTTATTTTCCACTTGAAAACATGACTTTAATAGCTCCCTAATATTCTAAGGTATTGATGTTTTATAATTTACTTAAGTGTTCTCTTTTTTTTTTCCCCAAATTTAGGTTGCTTCCAATTTTTCTTATTTATTTATTTCTTTGAGAGAGGGAAAGAGAGTGGAGCAGGGAGGGGCAGAGGGAGGAGGGAGACTGAGAGAAAATTTTAAGCAAACTCCGTTTTGAGCACAGATCCCGACTTAGGGCTCCATCTATAGACCATGAGATCATAACCTGAGCCGAAACCAAGAGTGGGTCCTTTAATTTACTGCACCAACCACGCTCTCCGTTTCCAACTTTTCTTTATTACAAACAAAACTTTTTTTTTTAAAGATTTTATTTATTTGACAGAGAGAAACACAGCCAGAGAGGGAACACAAGCAGGGGGAGTGAGAGAGGGAGGAAGCAGGCCTCCCGCCAGCAGGAAGCCTGATGTGGGACTGGGTCTCCGGGATCATGACCCCAGCCGAAGGCAGTCACTCAACCAACTGAGCCACCCAGGCGCCCCTACAAACAAAACTTTTATGAACTGCCTAGCACATACATCCTCACATGTATCTCCGATCACAACAATGCTACAAATTCCTAAAAGCATAATAGGGTCAAAGGTATAAATGTTTTCTGACCTCAACTAATACTGCTGAAAGATTCTTCCAGCTGACATGGCCGCCAGCAAAGAAGTCAGCCATTTTGCTATACTGTCAATAACAAGTGTTAGTCATTAACAATAATCTTCACTATTTTAATAAGTTAATAAGTTGAAATCTTAGTAAAATTTAACTAGTAATTACTTTATCACTGTGAAGTTAAATATAGACTTCCTTATTGATTATTTGAGCTTCTATGAATTAGCAATTAGACTACAGAATATTAGTAGGTGTTTTTTTTTTTAAAGTAATCTCTACACCTAATGTGGATTTTGGACTTATGACCCAGAAAGCAAGGGTTGCATGCTCCACCATCTTCCCACCAGGTGCCCCCAGTATTTTTTTCTATTTTTAATAACAAATAGTTTTTGTAAAGTGCTTATAAGAGTGCACAGTGTGTTAGCTATTGTATTTACTCCCTTATAGCTTAAGTATTTTAAACTTTCATTTGCCATAAGTTGCAAGTATATCTCTTATTAGAGTTTTATCATTTTATTTCATATATTTTGAAAGCTTACACAAATTTTTAGTTTTTAAGTAGCAGTCTTTTCTTTAACATATTCTTCATCTATTTTATTCTTACTTAGAAAGTCACTCAGCATTCAGACCAGTAATATACTCAGTCATATATTTTGTATAGTTCAAATATCTTTTTATAAGAGAGCTTTTTTATGCCTGGATACAATTTTTTTTTAAAGATTTTATTTATTTATTTGACAGAGAGAAGGAGGGGGAAGCAGACTCCCTGCTGAGCAGACAGCTGGATGCAGGCCTTGATCCCAGGACCCTGAGAACATGACCTGAGCGGAAGGAAGAGGCTTTATTTAACCCACTGAGCTACCCAGGTGTCTGAGGATACAATTTTTTTTAACTTCTAAGGGATACTTGTAATTTACAAACACAAATTGCAAGCTCCCATAAATCCATCTCCCAGCTTCAACTCACATACACTATTCCAAATATCCATTTTCTCCCCAACCCCAAGAATACTTCAAGCAAATTACAGGCATCATCTCATTTTATCTGTAAATATTTCTGTATGTAATTCTAAAGGTAAGAAACTTAAAAAATTCAAGCAGAACATCATTGTGACAGCCAGAAATACGTATCAGTAGTTCTTCAATATCATTAAAAAACCTAGTAAATGTACAAATTTCTCTGATTTTCTCATTGTTGTTTTTACTTTATTTGAATCAGGATCCAAGCAAGGTACACAATATTATGAGTAGTTACTGTCTCTTTTATAAACTATAAGTTTTTTTTTTTCTCTCTCTCTCCTAGTTTTTTCCTTGGAATTTATTAATTGAAGGAACTGGGTTGTTTGTTTTACAGGGTTTCCCACAGTGGGATTTTGCTGATTGTATCCATGATGTACTGTTTGACATATTATTCTGTTCCCTAAATTCGTCTAAATTGGTAATCAGATCTGAAGTCTTGATTGGATTTAGGTAGTATCTTAAAATTCTATCAGGTAGCAATTGAATGTATGGTTAGCTTTTTTTTTTTTTTTCAGATTTTATTTATTTGACAGAGAGAAACACAGCCAGAGAGGGAACACAAGCAGGGGGAGTGAGAGAGGGAGAAGCAGGCTTCCCGTTGAGCAGGGAGCCCGATGTGGGACTCGATCCTGGGTCTCCAGGATCATGACCTGAGCTGAAGGCAATCGTTCAACCAACTGAGCCACCCAGGCGCCCTACGGTTAGCTTTTTTTGTGGTATTAGTCATGACTGATGATCACCACTTAGATTCATTACATCATAAGGAGTTGCAGAATGATGATATTCTAATACTTTTCTTCTTCATTTATTAGCTAGAATTCTTGTACAAAGGGAAGAACTTCTTCCCATCAATTATTTGGTTACACTTAGGTTTATTTCCTATAATAATGACAGGTTAAATGCTTGGTTTTTTTTATCTGTATTCACCAGTTTTCAGATGACCATTAAGTTTTTGCTTTTTTGAATACCATTATGAATTCATGCATTTAAATATATATGATAACCTGCAGTGATTATCCTTATTAGTGATACTCAAATTGTCCCATCTTTGGCCGTTGGGACCTCTTCTAATTGGCATGTCCATATAGTCTTAGTTAACTGCCTTTGTTTCTGCTAAGACAAGATTTTCATCTGGATTTCCTATTCTAGGCCCCCAACAAGACTCATCTTTCCTGTGCAAATTCTGGAATCAGCCATTTCTCCACGGAACCCTAGGTGCTTTTATTGGGAAGCTCATACAACCAAGTCCAGGTGCTAGGAGTATTCTTTGCTATTGAGTTCTTGCTTTTAGGCCAATTCAGTGAAGAGTATTAGAAAAATATATATTATTAATTTTTAAAGATAAATTCCCTTCTGTGTTTAAATGAGTACTTCCCACTCAAAGTTCAAAACATGGGGCTTTTATTTAAACTGTATAGCGATGTTTTTAATGTGCCACGTGGAATGAAATGAGAACCTAACTTGAACTTGCATCCCCCACCCTGAACACACACTGGAATATCAGTTTTTCCAGAGCCATTTGCTAAATAATTTATCCTTTCCTGATTAACTTGCAGGACTTGCTACATGAAATGTCAAGTTCATTGCAAACATGAAAATGCAACACACTTTGTTCAAAACTTCTTAAAAACCTTAATATGGTGACAGCAAAGCCTTTACTCAGTATGTGGGCCTTTCTAAGAGCAGGTGTTACTGCCTAGGTCCATGAAGATGGCCCTGACGACTTATGATACTGAACAATGTAACAGCAAAGAACTTACATGGCACCACCTGCCATTGCCAGGTTCTGTTCTGAATGCTTTACATGTCACCCAGGTAAGTGCTGTCATTATTTCCAGTTTTGAGATGAGGAAACTGAGGCACAGAGTGGTTGAACAACTTGCACATGCTTACACAGACAGTAGGTGGCAGAGTCAGGATTTGAACTCAGGTGGTTTGGCCCCTCTAAATCCGTACTCTTTACCTCTATGCCATAATGCTTGTAGGATAGTTTTTCTATCATACATGAGGTTCTGTTGAGGGATCTGTATTCTGTTCTAAGATCGCCATTGCTGATCTTGCACTAGCAACTTGTTTTTAATTATTGGAAAGTTACATGATTTATGTTGATGGGTTATACCCTCATATTCTTTTTCAGAATGTTCTTAATTGATTTTGCCTATTTATTTTTTCAGGTTAACTTAATAATAATCGTTGTCAAATTTCCAAAAACAAAATAAAACAAAACAAACAAAAATCATTAGTATTTTTATTAGAATTCCACTGAAAGTATTAGTTATTTGGGGATGAATTGGCATCTACTCCTTTAATCAATGAATCTGAAAGGTCTCTCCATTAATTTAGGTATGTATGTTTCTTCACTGAGTTTTTTATTTTTCTTCATTGGTCACATACATTTCTTGTTGGGGTTATTAGTCGATATTTTATAGTTGTTTGTAATTAATGTGGCTAGATTCTTTTTTTTTTCCCCTAAGAAAATAGCTGGAAATTTCTGATCTATAAGGAAATTCCTGAGTTAAAAAAATAGTAGCTGCTAGATTTGGGGCACCTATTATATACTATTCATTTATCAGTTTTGAAATAAAATAAGGCTTATAATGAATAACAGTGGTCTTCTGCCTTATCACTCACCACTCTTGATTACCACTCTTAGAGATCACCAATTCTAATGCATTTACCTGTTTCTTCTGGTACTTACATTCATAGTCTTAAATAATAATATGCATATAAAACTATTTATTGAATTTTCAGATCCATATAATTATTTACTGATTTTCTTTTTTATTTTTTTTAGGTTAAGCTCTACATGCAACATGGGGTTCGAATTCACCACTCTGAGATCAAGCGTTACATGCTCTATGACCGAGCAAGCTAGGCACCCCTACTTAATGATTTTTCAACCATGTAATATGACAATATTGTTCTCTTTCAATTCCTCTCTCAGCCACATAAAAATGCACATACCTGTTACTCACATGCAAACATACATACATTCTTCTCATCTTCCCAGAATAGTGGTAACACAATTATTCAATAAATAATGTACTTACATTATTATAGTGATGTAAATATTATTCACAATTCCTTTTCTTTCTTTCTTTTTTTTTAAAAAAACACACAGAGAGAGAAACAGCCAGAGAGGGAACACAAGCAGGGGGTGTGAGAGAGGGAGAAGCAGGCTTCCCGCCGAGCAGGGAGCCTGATGTGGGGCTCGATCCCGGGTCTCCGGGATCATGACCTGAGCCGAAGGCAGTTGCTTAACCAACTGAGCCACCCAGGTGCCCCTCACAATTCCTTTTCTTTAAAACATGACTTACCCCTCCAGAATTAATAATTACCTTATTATTATTATTTTTACACTATTTCTCTCACTCTAAACTTTTATACATCTCTAAACTTCCTATCAGAGGTGTAAAATCTCTTTTCAGTATATTTGGATATATCATAGAATCTATCAATTTCATATTTTTCTTAGAGCTGGAGCCCTCCATACTTCTCCACAATTTGGACTAGTGGTTTCTAAGTTACTGTATACTTTTCATTCTGGAGTTTCCCTTCACTATCATTCGATGACTCATCCTTGTCTCTCTCCTGAATTGGACCACCTGTTCTCTGGATGTCATGTTTTTATTTTTCTAGATTTACTCTCTCATTTAGGAGGAGTTTTTCCTCCACTAGTCTTTGAAAAAGAAATCATAGGAAGTACATTAGTGAGATGTTGTATGAAAGTATTAACAACACTCATACTTGGTTGATAATTTCACTCGGGTATAGAAGTCTAGATTTACATCCCTTCATAATTTGGAAGGCATTGCTTAATTATCTTGGAACTTCCAGTGTTGCTGGTGAAAAGTCCAATGCCATTCTGATTCCTAATCCTTAGCATGGGACATGCTTATTCCTTCTGAAAGCTTTTGGATCTCCCTTTACTTCTGATGTTCTGAAATTTCACAATGTTATGACTTGGACAAGTCTTTTTGCTTTTGGTGTTATATTTTAATGTAAACATTTGTGTCCTTCAGTTCTAGAAATTTATGGTATTAATTTTTTTAAAGATTTTATTTATTTATTTGACAGAGAGAGAGAGAGATCGCAAGTAGCAGAGAGGCAGGCAGAGAAAGAGGAGGAAGCAGTTTCCCTGCTGAGCAGAGAGCCCGATGCGGACCTCAATCCCAGGACCTGAGCCAAAGGCAGAGGCTTAACCCATTAAGCCACCCAGGTGCCCTGGTATTTTTTTTTAACAAAGATTTTATTTATTTGAGAGAGAGTGAGTGAGAGAGGGCAGGAGAGGCAAGAAGGTCAGAGGGAGAAGCAGACTCCTCGTGGAGCTGGGAGCTCGATGTGGGACTTGATCCTGGGACTCCAGGATCATGACCTGAGCTGAAGGCAGAGGCTTCTCTGAGCCACCAGGTGCCCAGCTTCTAAAATTTTATTGGTATCTTTTATCTGCTGGTCTTCTTTTGAGTTTTCTTGACCTTGTTCTTTTATGCGTTTTAAGTTTATTTTTAGTAGGGTTTCAAGAAAGAAGGAAAAGTCACACATATTTCACTTAAGCTTTATGTCATACTTAAAGAAACCTGGGCAAAACTTAACTGATCTCTGATTCTTTACTGAAATCTCATTTGTTACAAGAGTTGAGTTTTTAGTCAATGCTTTCTTTTTCCTAGGTATACATTCATTCTCTAAAAATAATGACAACTTAATACAATAGATGTATCACCCCTTTCCCTTTTATATCTTTTGGTGTTGGTCAGTTGTGGTCACAAGACATGTTTCAAATGCTTAAAACATACACGTATAGCAGACACACATTTACTATTCTGAATGTATAAAATGGCATACATATTCTGCCATTTTTCCTTAGTAGGCTTTATAAACTTAAAAAGAGTTCTTAGTTCAAAACGTTATTAAGAGAATTACTGAGCAAAAGATAAATAACCATTCTGCAGCCTTTTCTCAGACCCTTTCTTATTTGGATTATACTTAAAATTTGAACTCTCTTCTCTGTTATCTTTCTACTTCCCAACTGTAACTTCACTAAAAGGTCTCCTATGATCATGTTATTTAAGATTGTATTTAAGGTTGTGTTTTTATGATCTCTCTCAATCCCAATACTCTTTCACCTTCCTTATTTTTTACATACTAGCAGCTAATATTTTGTATAATTTATTTAATTGTTATTTATTGTGGTTTTTGACTGTCTTGCCCACTAGAATTGTAGGCTCCATGACAGCAGGGATCTTTGTTTTATTTGCTGATTTTCCTAGGTACTTAGAACAGTGCCTAATATATAGTAGGACTTTATAAATATTACTGAATGAGTAAATACATGCATGAATACCACAGCAGCAGTAGGCAGGTCTTGACTTTTGTTGCCTGTTGCCTGAAGTCTAACCAATAGCTAACTCTACAACTTGGTTTCTGGAGGTACACTTGTTTGTGGGTGTATATGGAGGGGGTAGACAATATTAAATATATAATAGATTATATAAAGAGCTATAAGTGCCAAAGAGGAAATGAAGCAGGGGAAGATAAAAAAACATTATAGAGAGAGGGGCTGAAATTTTATACTGAGGAAGGAGTTTAGGGAAAATATGAATTTAGAGTAAAGTCTTGAAGTGAATGTACTTACTTGAAGTAAGCAAGTGGCTATCTGGGGAAAGAACATTCCAGCTTGAGGAAATTACCAGTATAAAGACACTACAGTAAGATCACGTCCGATGTCTTCAAAGAAAACACAAGTTCTTCAGTGTGGCTGGATCATAGAGAAGGAGGGGAGCATAGTAGAAAATAAGACCAAGAGAGGTAAGTAGAAGGGAAAGAGCCAGAACGCATAAGGACTAAAGATCATAAAAATGATTTCCGTTTTCTTCTGAGTGAGGAGGGAATACACTTAAGAGTTTTGAAGAGAGAAGTGACACAAACTGACTTAATGTTTAACAGGATTATTCTCGCAACTGTGCTCAGAATAGACTAGAGAAAAGCAAGAGCAAAAATACTGACACCAGTTAGGAATCCCCCATGATTATCTATGTGTGAGATAATGGTAGCTTGGACTAGAGTGGCAGTAGTAGGGGCGGTAAAAAAGATTGTATCCCAGAAATGTTTTGAAAGTAAAGCTAGTAAGATTTGTCAATGGACTAAGTGTACGATGTAAGAGAAATATACAAATTGGTTTTTCATTTGAGAAATTGGAACAGTAAAGTTAGCATTAATCAAGATGAAGAAGAAAGACAGAAACAGATTGAGGGAGAAAGTCAGGAGTGTGGTTTGGGGCATGTTAGTCCGAGATACCTCTCAGTTATGTCATGTACACAATTGGCCAATGACTTTGGAGTTAAAGGGTGAAGTCCAGGCTGGAGAATTACAGCTTATTGATGGATTTTAACATCATGTAATTAGAGATGATCACCTATGAAGTGAGTGTACCTAGAAAGGAAAGGAGTTCAAGGACTGAGCTTGGGGCATCATCAAATATTTAAAGAGTAAGATGATAAAATAAACCAGCCATATGGAATTCGCTAGAAAGAAAGATCAGCAGTGTAAGAGGAAACTCAGTCAATGTGGTATCCTAGAAGCTAAATGAGGAAACTTCCAGAGAAGGAGAGATAACCAAATGTCTCAAATGCTGGTTATAAGGCAATTAGATGATCATCAAGTAATGGCTTTTGAGGAGCGCCTGGGTGGCTCAGTTGGTTAAGCATCTGCCTTGGGCTCAGGTCATGATCTCAAGGTCCTGGGATCAAGCCCCACATTGGGCTTTCTGCTTCTCCTTCTTACTCTCCCTCTGTGCTCTTGCTGTCTCTAAAAAAAACTGGCTTTTGAGGTTAGCAATATAGAATGTTATGGGTTGAATTGTGTCCCCTCAAAAAGATAAATTGAAGTCTTAACCCCTAGTACCTCAGAGTGTGAACTAACTTGGAAGTAAGGCCTATTTTATTTATTATTTTATTTATTTTATTTTATTATTTTATTTATTTTAGATTTTATTTATTCATTTGACAGAGAGAAACACAGCCAGAGAGGGAACACAAGCAGGGGGAGTGAGACAGGGAGAAGCAGGCCTCCCGCCGAGCAGGGAGCCCGATGCGGGGCTCGATCCTGGGTCTCCGGGATCATGACCTGAGCCGAAGGCAGTCGCCCAAACAACTGAGCTACCCAGGCGCCCCAGAAGTAGGGTCTTTATAGATGTAATCAAGTTTATCTTGGGTCAAGTTTAATGGAGGTCATTAAGGTGGGCCCTGATCCAGTATGACTGGCATCCTTATAAGAAGGGGGAAGTTTAGACATGGTGAGAGATAAGCACACAGGGAGAACATGCAGGAAGATTGGCATTACATGGCCTCAAGTCAAGGAACAACCAGAAGCTGGAAGAGAGGGCTTCCCTAGTGCCTTTAGTGGAAGCATGATCCTGTTGACACCTTGATTTTAGAATCGTAGCCTCCAGAAGTGGGAGACAACACATTTCTGTTGTTTAAGCTATGCAATTTGTAGTACTTTGCCACCAGTAAACTTATATATGGGAGTTCTTAATGAACAAGAGAAAAGAAGTTACAATAGAACAATAAGGAACTAATTGAAATGGATCCAGAGAGGATAGAAGGGGAAAAATTGAACACAGTGTGTAGCATCAAGTCATTTAGGGAATTTTTCTTATAAAGGGGAGGAGAGAAAAAGGGTGGAAGATGGAGAAGCAAATAGCCTGAAAAGAGTTTTGTTTTGTTTTATAAATGGGAGAAATAATAGTAAATCTGATGCTAAGGGGAATGATTTATTAGAGAAGAAAAACTTTATCTTGTGTTGGAGAGCCAGGAGAAGCTCTGGAGCTACATCCTTAGGTGGAAGAGGATGGCATCTGATGCATAGGTGGAAATGTTGCCTTTGGCTAGACAAGAGGATAGGTCATGATGAGTGACAGGAGAGAGTAAAGTGTGAGGCATGAGTGCAAGGATAGGGCACTTGGCTGGCTCAGTTGGTAGAGCATGTGATTCTTGATCTTGAGGTAGTGAATTCAAGCCCCAAGTTGGGTGTGGAGCTTACTTAAAAAAACCAAAAACAAAAAAGCATGGGTGCAGGGAGATGACAGTCTCTTTGATATCCTCCAATTTCTCAATGAAGTCAGAAGCAAAGTCATCAACTAAGAGTGAGGATATGGGAGGAGGTGTGAGAAGTTGGCAGAGGGAAAAAATGAAATGGCAATTGGGAGTGTGGGAGGGAGAAGAAGTTTGTCACAGTGATTCTTTTCATTACTGTTGAAACTATTTTGCTACTCACACTTAGAATTTTTTCATCAAAATGTATAACAAAAATTGGTGTAATAATTTTCCTTTTGGGCTTTTATGTATCAGGTTCTAGTGTTGATAAAAGCAGTGACTGCAACAATAATAAATACCATTACTGAACACCTGTCATGTGCTTTCAGTGAAGCATTTCTTCCAGTGATGTCTTCTAATTTTCACAGCAGCAAGGGCATGAAAGGTTGCCCTTCCCCCACTTCCCATTTTGTAGATGGGAAGATTGAAGCTGGAGCTGGGGGCCCAGTAAAGTGACATGGCCCCAGTTGTGTAGCTGGTAAGTGAGTTGGGATTCAAACCAAGATCTGTAACTCAAAAATCAATACTTTTAACCAGCAATTTATGCTAACTTTATAAACTAGCTTTTCATCTTACTGTAAGTCCTAGAACAGATTATATAAAAATGAGAATGATCTGGGTTCTTAGAAATCACAAAAACCTCACTAGAAAAAAAATTGGTTATAAAAACTCAATATTTAAAGTTGAAAAAATAAAGGGATAATGGCTGGGTGTTAGAATAAACATATTTAACTATAACTGCTTCTACTTAAAACTATGAAGTCTTCACTGTAATAAATATTCTTAGGAAAGCATGTGAGTCATTACCACAAAATGGAAATCTAGCTCATCACCATGTTCTATCTGTCTCCTATCATTTTTGCCTCCACAATTACATGAAACTGTCCTCTTTACTTCTATAGCCATTTCCCTGGGCTAGGCTGCTGTCATGTTAGTCTGGATGGCTGCAATACTGATGGAGAGTGCCCCTCCCTGATTTCTTCCTTGTGTTATTTGTACTCATTTTGTACACAGCAGCCAGAGAGATTTATTTTCAAAATGGTCTGTGTATTTACTGTTTTACAACAGAATGCTGCCCAATACAAGACATGATTGCCAAATATTCAGCAGCACAAAATGGTGCATAATGCTTACTGCAAATGGAAAACATAATTTTTGAAAAATAAACACTTAAATACAATATAGGATCTTTTAAAAGACATTATACCAAGTGGTTTTAATGTGCATACACTGATCTTTTTCCTTATTAGTCTTCAGTGGAATGTGATTATTTTCCCAGACTACTCTTCCCAACTCCAAAACTACACTTCAATATACAGGATCTTTATTTCCAGTGGTTCTAGAATGTATCATAACAGGTCCTATTTTCTAGTGCTTTCCCTTGCAGAGGGAAATGAGATAAGCACATCATGAACATGATAACATATTTGTTCTGTCTTACTAATCTCATCTCTCTAACGCCTACTACAGTGAGTAGCCCCTATTAAATGCTCAATAAATATCCATTAAATGTTATTAAGTGAATACAACATTTGATATTTTGTAGGAATAATCTAAAACTCTTTAAGCCATAAACTAAAGGCTTCAGGAAGAGTGCGTCTGTGTTAAATTATGTAATTATAGATTTTCTTAAAATGTGATTTTTGATTTTTTTTCTTTAAGGCACTGATTTGCTTTTTTACCATTAATAGCTGATTTGCAATAATTTTCACTCATCATATATTTTTCACTTTATATAAAAATGTCAATTTTCTCAAAGTTTACCTTGAAGCATGACCAAAGACTGTCGAAGTCGGCTGTTTTCTTTCCGGGTGTTTGTTAGTTTTTGTTTCAGGCTTTTTATTTTTGTGCACAATTCCTCCTTTGACAGTTCTGCTAAAGGCTCTTCATCCTCACTGGAACTCTCACCAGGCAGAAAGGCATTTCCAGAATATGGGTCTCTCTAAAATATAAAGCAAGTACAACAAAAGAAGCTTCAAAGTGATTTTAATGGTTTATCTCATGTTCTGTATGCTGAAGGGACTTAATCAGACCTATGAATCCCTCATCTCCCAGGCATTTCCTGCTCCAGATGAAGAGTTGTCTTACCTAGTGAACTAGTCTCAGCTTTGCCTTTCCCCCTCCAGGGGAGCTCAGAAAAGAGAAGACCTCAAAGTTTCATGCACACATCTGTCACATAGCAGAAATCAGGATTCTGTTTAACTTCACTGAAGAATATAAAGTGGAAAAATAGTATAACAGAGTAGAATCAACCAGACAGCCATTCAGATCTTTGTAACTCATCTCCACCCTCCATTTCTCCCCTAACTTTTCACTCACAGCCTCTCTGTTGAGATAGAAATTTGGGGGTTTATTGCATCAGAGAAAAGAGAGAGAAGATTCACCTAGAACAAAGCATTTGTGCTTTCCTTTTAGTTTTAGAAGTAATTTTTAAGGTCAATAGCAAGACAGTAGTCTGAAAACATGCACTTGAGTTGCAAAACTCAGGCTGTATTGAGACAGCAAAGGATTTACTCAAATTACTAAGCTTGTGTATCTATCTTTCTATCTATATGGAAAATTGGAATATTGAATGAAATTTATATTTATTTAACAGAGAGAAACACAGTCGGAGAGGGAATATAAGCAGGGGGAGTGAGAGAGGGAGAAGCAGGCTTCCTGCTGAGCAGGGAGCCTGATGTGGGACTCGATCTTGGGTCTCTGGGATCATGACCTGAGCTGAAGGCAGTCGCATAACCAACTGAGCCACCCAGGTGCCCCTGAATGGAATTTACAAAGAGCCAAAAGCCTAGATTATAAAGCTTTATTATTTATTTATTTATTTTTAAAAATATTTCATTTATCCATTTGAGAGAGAGAGAGAGAAAAAGGGAGAGCACAAAAGGGGGGGTGCAGAGGGAGAGGGAGAAGCAGACTCCACGCTGAGCAGGGAGCCCAATCTGGGACTTGATTTCAGGACCCAGAGATCATGACCCAAGCCAAAGGCAGCCACTTAACTGATGGAGCCACTCAGGTTAACCTGGAGTATAAAGTTTTTAAAAATAAACTTTAGAGTAGAAGAGATAAAGGTGTGACTTAAAGAAAGTTTCTGTTGCATAGGAAAGGAAGAGACATTCTAGTGTCAGAAGAAGGCTGGAAAATAAGGATCTGGGATGGCAGGAAATCATATTCAAGTGTCTTTGCTCTTCCTGACCCCACTCATTGATGGGAGGGGAGATGGGTCACAAGGGTAAGGGTATATGATAGAAACATCCAATAAATGAGGAGCAATCCTAGAATGACAGGGTTGGCTCCTTGCTTCTCAGTTTTTAAAAAACTCCTTGAAGAGGGACATCTGGTAGATCAGTTGGTTAAGCATCTGCCTTCAGCTCAGGTCATGATCCCAGGGTCCTGGGATCAAGTCCCACATTGGGCTTCTTGCTCAACAAGGAGCTTGCTTCTCCCTTTGCCTACCACTCCTCCTGCCAGTGCTTGCTCTCTCTCTAACTGACAAATAAATAAAATCTTTAAACAAAACAAAACAAAACAAAACAAAACAAAAACCCAACTCTCTAAAGAGGCCCCATGTCTAGCATTAACATTAGGGCAACAGGGTGCCTCTCTGGGTCATAAATCAGAAATGACCAAAATTAGTGTCTATATAGCTGGATAAGAGAAAACAGCCAAACTCTCCCAGAGTTCTTGAAAAGCAGCAAGAGAATCCAAATCATCCCTGTGTCCTGATCAGGAGCCAGGTAAGTACTGAGGATTCTGGTGAAATAGAAATAGTTTAGTGTGTAGATGGTGAATCCACACAATGCAGAACCTTGCAGAAGATGGCAGTGGGCCCAAACCCTGCTGGAAGACAGCCTCTTCAGACAACTGGACTGAAGGAAGAAGAGGCCAAGACTCAACAGCAGAGCACAAGCAACACACATAGGAGATACTCCCTGAAATGCTAGGCCCTGAGGAATAAGGAACACTGCACAGCAGGGCATTACAGGACCTCTTCTTTATAAGGCTGTTATTGTTAAATGCAAGAGAAGTAGCTGACTTTCCTAATATAGAGAAACAGACACAGAGAGTTAGACAAAATGAAGAGACAGAGAAATATGTCCCAAATGAAAGAACAGGACCAAATCATAGCAAGAGACTTAGGCAAAACAGGTATAAGTAATATGCCTGATAGATATTTTAAAGTAATGATCATAATGATACTCACTGGACTTGAGAAAAGAGTGGAGGACATCAATGAGACCTGTAACAAAGAGATAAAAAAAGAACCAATCAGAGATCAAGAACACAATAAATGAAATTAAAAATACACTTGATGGTTGGGGTATGTGGGTGGCTCAGTTGGTTAAGTGTCTGCCTTCAGCTCAGTTCATAATGCCAGGTCCTGGAATCAAGCCCCACATCGGGCTTCCTATTCAGCAGGTGGTCTGCTTTCCCCTCTCCTTCTGCCCCTCTCCCTGTTCATGTGCTCTCTCTCTCTCTCAAATAAAAGATCTTTTTAAAAAATACACTTGATGGACTGTATAGCAGACTAGATGAAACAGAGGAATTAATTAATGACCTGGAAGACAGAGTAATGCAAAGTAACCAAGCTAAGCAAAGGAGAGGAAAGAAAATTATGCAAATTGAGAATAATCTTAGGGAAATCAGTGACTCCATTGAGCATAATAAGATTCTCATTATAGGGATCTCAGAAGAAGAAGAGAGAGAAAAGAGGACAGAAAACTTATAAGAAGAAATAATAGCTTAAAATGTTTCTAATCTGGGGAAGGAAACATATCCACGAGAAAGAGGCAAAGAGATACCCTCTTCTCCATTCAGCCCAAAGAGGTCCATGCAAAGACACATAGTAATTAAAATGGCAAAAAGTAATCATAAAGAAAAATATTTCAAAGCAGCAAGAGAAGAGAAGACAGCCACATAAAAGGGAAACTCCATAAGGTAGTCAGTGGATTTTTCAGCAGAAACTTTGCAGGCTGGAAGAGAGTGGCATGATAAATTCAAAGTGCTGAAAGGGAAAAATCTGCAGCCAAGAATACTCTATCCAGCAAGGCTATAATTCAAAATAGAAGGAGACATAAAGAGTTTCTCAGGGGTGCCTGAGTGGCTCAGTTGGTTAAGCGACTGCCTTCGGCTCAGGTCATGATCCTGGAGACCCGGGATTGTGTCCCACATCGGGCTCCCTGCTTGGCGGGAGGCCTGCTTCTCCCTCTCTCACTCCCCCTGCTTGTGTTCCCTCTCTTGCTGTGTTTCTCTCTATCAAATAAATAAAATCTTTAAAAAAAAAAAAAGAGTTTCTCAGAAAAACAAAAATAAAGGAATTCATGACCACTAAAGAAGCCCTACAAGAAACATTAAAGGAGACTCTTTGAATGGAAAGGAAAGACCATAAATAAGAGTATGAAAAGTAAAAAATACAAAAGCAGTATGAGTAAGTATTTTTGTAAAAAAACCAGTCATGGGTATTCATAAAATGAAAGGATGTAGACTAAGACAACATATACCTAAAATGAGTGCAGAGTTGTAAAGAATGGTTTCAAAATTAAGCAATCATCAACCTAATATAGACTGTTCTACCCAGAAGGTGTTATATGCAAACCTAATTGTAACCACAAGTCAAAACCAAGGAAGATATGCAAAGAATAAAGAGAAAGGAATCTAAGTGTATCAGGCCAACAAACCATGAAAGAGAGCAAGAGAAGAAAGGATCAGAGAAAACCTATAGAAATAACCTCAAAACAAATAACAAAAAGGCAATAAATACATATTTACAAATAATTACTTTGAATGTAAAAGGACTTAAAAAAGGTTTCATTTATTTATTTGAAAGAGAGAGAACATGAACAAGGGGGAGGAGGAGAGGTAGAGGTAGAAGCAGACTCTCCACTGAGGAGGGAGCCTGATGCAGGACTTGATCCTTGGACCCTGGCATCATGACCTGAGCTGAAGGCAGATGTTGAATCGGCTGAGCCACCAGACATCCATTGAGTAGTCATTTTAGACCCAGAGATAGGGGCTGCATGTTGAGTAAGGTAGACCAGCAAGATAAGAGAGATCCTCAACATTGTGGAGCTGCCATAGTAAACCCCAGCAGCCCTTGCTGTTATGTGAAAGGGAAGTAAACATTCATTATGTATAAGCCACTGTTACATTTGGGTCTTTGTTACAGTCTTTGAAACACACATAATAACTGATGCAGATTTTGGTACCCAGAAGCAAGATATCTAAAACCTCAAATATGTTTGAATTACTTAGAGATCAGGTTGTGGGCCAAAACAGCAGAGATATAACATGTTGAAAACTGTTGACTCTTGTTAGGCCTTGGTAATGTATTTGGTAAAATGGTCACCTGGAATATCTTAGAAGGCAGATCATGTGCTTACCAGGCCTGGAAAAAAGAAGGACGGTATGTACTTTTGTCAGTGATGGTCAGTTTGCAGAGATGGAAGGTTTTCTTTTTCCACCTACATTTGGAATGCTACCTACAATCTAAATTTACTGGTAATCAGTGAAAAAGCCAATTACCTGTACATCTAAATAGCAGGAGGTAAGAATGTGATCTCTTGATATCCACTGAGATCCATCCCAATGGTAAACATCAACTTCAGTGTGTTGCCGCCTTCAAGCTACTGTTTGATATGACTGTTAGGTAACTGCCATACGTTGGAGAGAAAAGAGGCTGAGCATAGATGCCATAATAAAAGAGGAGCATTTTCAGGCTAATTTATGACTGATAAGATCTCTGGCTGTAGTTACTTACCATGGAACCAAATAGAAATAAGTAGTTTGGAAAGTTATAAAATTTTTAAAGAAAACAAATTGCTAAAGAAACCACAATAGTGGGGTGCCCGGGTGGCTCGGTTGGTTAAGTCCCTGCCTTCAGCTCAGGTTATGATCCTGAAGTCCTGAGATTGAGTCCCACATCGGGCTCTCAGCTCCGCGGGAAGTCTGCTTCTTCCTCTGACCTTCTCCCCCTCATGCTCTCTCTCACTCTCTCTCTCAAATAAATAAATAAAATATTTTTAAGAAATTAAAAAAAAAGAAACCACAATATTGGCCTGCAAGATCATGTGACTATTTTACTCCTCAAGGAACCACTGGTTCTCCCAAACCTGCACCATTAAAGTGAAATAATATGTTATTTTCTCCCATCATTGCCAAAAATATGAAATATGAATACTAATGCTAAGTGTTGGTAGGGAAATGCCTCTAGGCATATGGACTGATATAGACATTCTGGAAAGAAGTCTTATAATAAAAGTCAAATAAACTAGAAATAAACATATAACTCATAAGCCATAAATCATCTGCATATGAGTTTATTCCAGAGAAAAACCTCACAGCATTTCTTAAAAAGACAAGTATGAGATTTTTATTTCTTTTTTTTTTCAGATTTTATTTTTATTTATTTGACAGACAAAGACACAGCAAGGGAGGGAACACAAGCAGGGGGAGTGGGAGAGGGAGAAGCAGGCTCCTTGCTGAGCAGGAAGCTGGAGCGGGGCTCAATCCCAGGACCCTGGGATCATAACCTGAGCCAGAGGTAGATGCTTAAAAACTGAGCCACCCAGGCACTCCAGGAAATTTATTTCTTCATGGTTTGTAGTAGCAAGACGCTACAGGAGATTTAGGTGCTAATCATTGGAGAAAAGGATAAGTAAAATCTGGTGCTATGCAGTAGTTAGATACAATGAATCAGACGTATAACAGTAATGTAAGGAGATGTTAAAAACAGTGCTGATGGAAAAATCAGACACAGATTGAGGTATATATCATGGTACCTATGTATTACTAAATAATGTACTAAATAATATATCCATAAGGTTGTACAATGCAGTGTGATTTGTAAGAAGGAAAAGGTTGGAAACAAGCCATATCTATCACAGGAGACTGGCTAAATAAAGACTGGTACATAGACACAGTGGAATAATACGGAGCTGTAAAAAAGAGAAAATTCTTTATACACTAGTGGAAAGATCTTTTAAAAATATTAAGTGGGATGCGTGAGTGGCTCAGTCAGTTAAACATCTGCCTTCGGCTCAGGTCACTATCCCAGAGTCCTGGAATCGATCCCCTGCGTGGGGCTCCCTGCTCGGCAAAGAATCTGCTTCTCTCTCTCCCTCTGCCCCTCCCCTGTGCTCATGCTTTCCCTTTTTTCAAATACATAAAATCTTAAATAAAAAAATAAGAAAAGTAAAAAAGCAAAGCACAAAGCAGCATATCTGGTGAGTTACTCTTTTGTGCAAAACAGAGGATAAAAATACCTAATTTTATATTTGCTTTATTAGAACAAAGAAACACTGAAAGGATAAACAAGAAAGCAATACATGTGGTTACCTATATTGAGTAGGTGGGAGGTAGGAACAGGGTAGATGGGAGACAGAAATGTGAGGAAGAATTTTCACTGTTTACCTTAAAATATATATATATATGTATATTAAAATATACACCTTTTGATTTTTTTAACTCAGAAAACCTTTATTTTTTATTTAGCTTTCTGACTGTTCTTGTGCCTTCAACACTTTCACAATCATTTTCTGCTCAATAAAGAAAGTGCACTTAATCCTGTCAGGCACACATTTAGAACGCGTGGAACCACCATGGGCTCTGCTGACATGTTTTTTCATTTTAAAAAACCTCGTAAGAACGTTTAAATATTTATTTATTTATTTGAGAGAGAAAGCATTGCGCTGGAGTGGGGGTGGAGGGTGGGGGGAATGGGGAAGGCAGAGGGAGAGGGAGACAGAATTTTAAGAAGGCTTCTCACTGAAGGAGGAGCCCAAATCGTGCTCAATCTCAGGACTCTGAGATCATGACCTAAGCTGAAATCAAGAGTCAGATGTTTAATGGATTGAGCCACCCAGGCACCCCTAGATCCTCATAAGAACTTTAAGTCTCACAATACAAACTACTTAAAGATGGACTGAAAACACTGCACTGCAATTTTGCCAGTTTCCTAATCTTCTTGGTACAAATGTGAACGGTTCCATTACCAGAGTTTTGGGACAGCCTAGTTTTGTTAGGGGCTGTATCGTACCATATCTTATAATAGTGTGTCAAATGCCGGACCATCCTGAATGCCTCTATACACTATCCCCAGAAGATTAAAAAATATTTTAAACTATGAGAATGTATAGTAAGTATTTAAGAAAGTAAATAAGAATACATGCATACAACAAACTGCATGTATTACAAAGACATACACAAATATATGTATTGCAAAGACACACAAATGAAACAGGATATACACATTATTAGGTGGTCCAGAGCATAAGAGGACAATGGGAGTGGAGAATTCAGATTGAAAAGAAATAAATAAATAAAAATAAGAAAGGAACCCACACCAAACCAGTGATAAACCTGGGCCACAAACTGGAGTTAAAAAAGAAAGGAAACAGTAAATCTTAAAGAACAGATAGATATTGGGCGCCTGGGTGGCTCAGTGGGTTAAAGCCTCTGCCTTCAGCTCAGGTCATGATCTCAGGGTCCTGGGATCGAGGCCCGCGTCGGAGTCTCTGCTCAGCGGAAGCCTGTTTCCTCCTCTCTCTCTGCCTCCCTCTCTGCCTGCTTGTGATATCTCTCTGTCAAATAAATAAATAAAATCTTAAAAAAAAGAGAACAGATAGATATTTCAATTTCTTTAGTACTTTCTGAGAGGAAAAATAGTTTCTGACAGTTTACTACTCTTTCATTTCCCAGAATATGAGTGAAAGTTTGAACAATATCATAATTGACCATACTTAAATAGAGGCAAGTAAAATGTCTTTGAGTATGTATCTAACTTGACTTGTTCAATATTACAAAGAGAACATGAAATTTTATTCCCTTGGTTGAACAAAGAATTAAAGGGAACACTTAAGTTAATAGAAGAAGGGTAAGTACTAAAGTAAAAAATTATGAATAGCATTATGGAATTATGCTGGAACTAGATAATAAAGTTATATTAAGGTAAAAGAACACCAACCTGTCCTTTATCCATGTCACTATTTGCATTCTCTGAGTCCATTGTCTCTGTCCTTTTCCTCTTTCCTTTTCTAAGAGCTTGGGTATTGGTAATGTCATCTGTTTCCAAGATCTTCTGCATTTTCTCAAGTAGTTTTCAAAGATTTTCTGAAATTGTAGTAAGAAGGAATGCCCATGTAGATGATGCTATTCTGGATGTAGCCCCCAAATTGATGTTTTTCCTTAAAAACAAAAACAAAAAAGGATATATAATGTATTTACAACTCTGTGTTTCATAATGGCCACTCAAGTAAAGTACTTTTACTAAATATTTCCTATCTTTCTCCCACTGACCAACTTTGTACACATTTTCATTTGATACAAAATCTTTCAATTTCATCATCATCATGAGGATGTCTTGTTTCCATGATGTGACTGATATGCAGTGAATTGTCACTTATCAAATGAAATAGTGAGAAAAATTTTTCATCTTTACAGGTTTTTTTCTTGTCATTCAGTTATAAGGAATCTAGAAACCAACAGAGAAACATTATAAATTTATGCAGACAGTATTTCACAGGACCAAAGTTATGAAAGGCATTTAGTAGATCTCATTAGGATAAAAATATTCCAAGGGAGATTAATAAGAATTGCCTAGTTTTTTTCTGAAAACTATAGTTTTGAGGTGGAAGATTTTTCTTGGTATAAATTTAAGAGTGTACCATAAAGAATGGAAGAAGAATATATCTCAAAGTCAAAGATACATTTCATAAAATATCTTAAGGATAATCATTTTTTCAAAACCTGAAAAGCAGATGATGATTCTTAGTAGAACAGGGTTGAAATGATCAAATTTAATTTTTGCTATGCACAGATGGTATAGTACATTTGGTCTTAACATCCTTATTACTCATATATTGGTTTGTTTCTATGGAAAGATATTTAATTATAAATAATAAAACTTTAAATACAGAAGGGGCTGAAATTAAAGGGACTTCAAGAAATATGTAGACTGTTGAGCAGAAGATACCATATGCTCCTTACCAAAGTATACTAAATAATACTAAATATGGTACCTTTACCTACTCTAAGAGAAATCCATCATTCTTTACTGCAAGCATGAATACTATTTGGGATTGTCATGCCAAAATTGTTTGTTGTGACTCTTTGTAAACTTACTTTGGGTTTTCAAATATATGAACAATATTTGAGATTACACACAGAATTGAACTGTCATATCTGACTAGCAAGTATCAGGGATTTTACCTAGCATCAAGATTTATTAATAATTTTAGCGATACAAGCAATCAAGAAGCACAGGTCAAGTAGAGAGAGGTCTAGGACATCCTGCTGGATTTTAGCTCCTTCCTTCTCAGATCACATAGGTACTCTGAGGTCTAGAATAAGTGAAGCCTCTAAATGAGATTTGAGGGTCACCTCACACAGTGGGGAGTTTTAAGTTGTAACACATCTCCATTTTTTTATCTTCATTTTATACCCTCCATGTTATCTAGCTTGCATGATCTTTTCTAGTAACTTATAGACCCATAGGTTCTAGGTATGTTTGCCATCTAGGTATGTTTGCAATCCTAAATCAAGGATATATAATTAAGAGCCCTCCATAGATAAAAACTCTATTCCTAGCAAATATAATTAATCCATTTACCTAGAGCAAAGTCAACGTTCCCCAAAAAGTTAAACATTGAACCATCCCATAATTTATCAATTCTACTCCTAAGCATATACCTAAAGCAAAGTCAAAGTTCCCCAAAAAGTTAAACATTGAATCATCCCATAATTTATCAATTCTACTCCTAAGCATATACCCAAGAGACATGAAAACATATATCCATGCAAAAACTTATATACAAATGTGCATAGCTGTATAATTCATAATAGTTAAAAAGTAGAAAAATGCAAATGTCTATCAACTCATGAAGAATAAATAAAATAGAAGATCCTTATAGTAAAATATTATTTAGCAATGAGAACTAAACTTTTTTTTTTAAGATTTTATTTATTTGACACAGAGAAACACAGCCAGAGAGGGAACACAAGCAGGGGGAGTGAGAGAGGGAGAAGCAGGTCTCCCGCCGAGCAGAGAGCCTGATGTGGGACTTGATCCCGGGACTCCAGGATCATGACCTGAGCTGAAGGCAGTTGCTTAACTAACTGAGCCACCCAGGCGCCCCAAGAACTAAACTTCTGATACATGCTACAACATCTTTGAGCCTTGGAAACATGCTAAGTGGAAGACACCAGTCACAAAAGATCACACATATAAATGATTTTATGTATATGAAATGTTAGGAATAAAGACAGAAAATTTATAGACACAGAAAATAGATTGGTGGGTTCTTAGGGGTAAGAGGCTGTGAGGTGAGGTGGGGAGGAAGTATGTTTGCTAATGCATATAAGAATGTACTTTCACTTAGAGAGAACAAAGTTGTTTCTTAAAAATTCTATTGTGGTGATGGTTGCATAACTCTGTGAATATACAAAAGAAATATTGAATTGTACTCTTCAAATGGGTGAATTGCATGGTATGTGCATAATATTTCAATAAAGCTATTTTTAAAAGATGTAATAAGTTCAAATGTTTTCTGCAACATACCTGCTGATAAATAATAAAATGAATAACAGTAAGCTTTAAACACCTTTTATTTTCAAAAGTTTTGTGAATTTGTCTGACTAAACCCTTTTCTACCCCACACACATTTTTACCACCATCAGTTGTAACACATCTTAGTAGATTCCACTTCAGGTTGTACTGAATCATTGTTTTCTCAACTTCTTTGAAAATATTTTCTCCTGTAGTTGTTTCACAAAGACTACTTACAGAGGCTAATTTGTCAGTCACTCTAAACTCAGCAATAACTCCCAAATAAACAAGAATAACTGAGCAGTATCAATAGCATCAGTTGACTCAAGCAACAAGAAAAACTCAGTCATTTGTCATGATTTTTAAAATTATTATATTATATTGTTCCTGATGGTCTCAGTTCTTTGAGCAACTCTTTTTGCTAAAAGTCTAATGATCTTAGGTAAGTTTATTTTTTCCCCAGGTACATGTCTTTAGCTACTGTAATCAAGCATGATTTAAATAACTCACTATCTGTTAATGGTTTTCCTTACATGTCTAACAAATTAACCACTCAGAAACTTATTTTGGATGCAGATTAGCTTCATTTCACTTCATTTTGCTTTGTTTCATTTGTTTGTTTAGTAAGCTCTGTGTCCAACGTGGGACCTGAACTCATGTCCCCAAGACCGAGAGTTGCATGCTTCACTGGCTGAGCCGGCCAGGCACCCCCATTTCTTACTTTTGTGAAGCATTTCTACTTGGTTGAGATATTTCATTTTGCATTTTCTAATTTTTTTGACAGTTGCTGTCCTGTGAATTGGAAATACTGTGATGAGTGCTTAGTTTGGTAATATCTACACACATCATGTTCTTTTAACATGGCTATGGTGTCACCGGATCATAAACACGATGCTTGGATAACATCTAATTTGATAACAAAATAACCCTGTTTTAAAAG
This sequence comes from Spilogale gracilis, assembly GCA_004023965.1. Classification (NCBI taxonomy): domain Eukaryota; kingdom Metazoa; phylum Chordata; class Mammalia; order Carnivora; family Mephitidae; genus Spilogale; species Spilogale gracilis. Next base: position 37,270 of record PITA01002810.1, on the reverse strand, counting down.
TATGAAATACACTTTTCTCTTCTTTTTTTATTTTTTGACATGATTGGCATGTACTAATGCTAAAAAAAAATAAATAAAATGCCACAGTGTGACAATATGCATGATACTGAAACACCGTGAAGTTATTGTCACCACATTACTGTGATTTGTAGGGCACTGAGCAGCTGTACAAAGTGATGAGATTGCATCATACAGTTTCTGTCACAACTACTTAACTCTGCCCTCATAGCATGAAAGCAGCCATAACAATATGTAAGAACGTGAGTATGTTCTAATAAAATTTTTATGAACATAGAAACCTTAATTTTACATACATGGTATGTACTTATATTGACTTTTTCAACTATTTAAAAATGTAAAGAAAATTCTTAGTTTGCAGGCTGTATAAAAAAACAGGTGACAGGCAGATGAGGAATAGTTTGCTGAACCCCATGGGGGCTCAGTTACACTTCAAAGGAGTTTAAACTGTATCATCTGCTTTCTTTTCTTTCATTATCCTTTCTTTTCCTATAGAGCAAACCAGCTTCTTTAGCTTCTTTCTCCTCAGTGCCTTACTTCACTGTACATTACTACAATAAATTAAGAAAAGTACTTGAGAAATATATTGTATAGCAGGTAAGACCCTACAGCAAATTGTTATTATTTGATAAAATTGAATTTTGCCAGATTTAACTGATAGGGACCTGTTAGGTATCATTTAGTGATGATGACAGATGCCAGACTCCTAGGTCACTGGGGTTGAGGATAACCCCAGGGTAGAGGGAAGGGGAATAGGGAGTTATTGTTTAATGGGTATAGATTTTCAGTTTTGCAAGATGAAAAGGCTTCTGGTGATGGATGGTGGTGATGGTAACACAACAATGTGAATGAATATACAATAAGTATATTCATACTTAATGCCTCTAAATTAGACACCTTAAATGGTTAAGATGGTATATTTTATGTTATGTGTTTTTACCACAATAAGAATATTGAAGAAAACTAGTTTATAAAAATGTTGTTTTTGTGGGGCGCCTGGGTGGCTCAGTGGTTAAGCTTTTGCCTTCAACTCAGGTCATGATCCGGGAGTCCGGGGATCCAGCCCCGCATCGGGCTGTCTGCTCAGTAGGAAGCCTGCTTCTCCCTCTCTCACTCCCGCAGCTTGTGTTCCCTCTCTGGCTCTGTTTCTCTCTGTCAAATAAATAAAATCTTAAAAAAAATGTTGTTTTTGTAATAGCCCTACCTGTACTAAAATCTTCTACTGCTAATATGGTTTTTAGTTATAAAGCAAATCTCAAGTTTCTTCAAAAACATAATTTTTTCAAGACTAACCAGCAGGGACACAGCAAGCCTCTTGTAGACCTCAGGCCAATATTCTTTTAAAATATCCACAAACAAATGATTCAGTGTTTACATTACCTTCCAATTAACAAGTTCAGAAAGGATATTGTCAATTTGGTAATGCATTAAACTCTCATCTTAGTTCCTAATAGCAGAAAATTCACCATGTAGTTATCCTCCTTTATTTTTTTTTTGCTAGCAGAAAACATTTCATTAATTCCCTAGATAGTATTTATAGGATGTGAAATTAAACATAAACACAGTCATGAGAATATTCATGATATGTGGTTGTTGGATAAATGTAAGTTAGCAGCTTTCAACCATTTTTGGCAGTTCACAGTGAAAAATACAGTTTACATTTTGATCTAGGAAAAACACAAAAATAAAACAAAACCTTGTGGACCATTTGTACTCTTACTACCTGTGATGCACTCTCTCTTTCTCTGTTGCTCCTGACCTGGCAAGAGAGGCACGTGCTAAGTGGCCCAGCTTTTGTCTTATTTGCAGTTAGGATAACTGGCTTACTTTCATCTTGATATATTCAGGAAGAAGACTTCTACAGCAGAGAGGAAAATCAGAGGTTGGGAATGGTAGAAGACAGTCTTAACCTGCTCCACAATGTCATTTATCCCCACCAATTTTCTATACAAAGCCTGTAGCCATGTGTGAAATTGTCTGAAATCTTGCACAAGAAAGTATATGCAAAACTTAAAAAGACTCTGGGTGAGTTTTTCTGTGGTTCTGGGGCTTCCAAAATCTTTTCTAAGAAATATCAGTTCTTGTGAGTAGTTTTTCCTTGGCTATTTTTCTGTTACTCTCTTCCCTGTACCCCCACCAACCCTTGGTATTTATGTGACTTTTCCCCATTTATCAGAAACGCAGATGCCAAGTTAAGCATAAAGAAAAGGAAGAATCAATTAAAAGTTCTACTTTAGAATAACTATAAGTCATGTAAATTCTCTTCCTTTTCACATTTTTTTGATTACTGTAGAACATTCTATTCATCTTGAAAGTTGACATCATTATGCTTTTTGCTTTAAGTAATCATGTTCTAGAACATTAAATTTTAGACCAATTTCTAAAATTCACAAAATAGTTCTGATGCAAGAATCAATGCCTATGTATAAAAATCAGGAGTGATTCAACTTTCAAATATTAATTTATCATATCAATTATAACATGAAAGGAGAAACCAATTTCTCTTTGAAATATCTGCCCCATTATACCCTATATTAATATCATATATTAATGAAATACTTGGTTACCATTTAGTCTCTATGATTTTTCTACTTTTATAGTCTCAAAAGTTGAGTTCTAAACATAATTAATGTGCTGAGTCACGTATTTCAGATAATTTATTTAATAAGTCTCCTTAAGTGGTTTGCCCCCTCATTGACTACCAGTAATTTTCTCACTCTAATTTCTTTTATATCATGTTAAAGCACCATTCAAATAAAAGAAAAAGCAATGGTCAACTACTTTTCACTTTTTTTTATTAAGCTATTTTCCTATCTCCTATATATAGGTTGTTAGAAAAATACATTTATGTGCTCTTATGAGTGACAGTACTTTTCTTCAATAAATTCATAGAAAATACAGTTGGAAGGAAATGTAAGGGACCATCTCCACTCTGTTACCTGTATTGCCAAGCCTGGGTGTGGGCAGCCATAGGGCAAGTTGGGACTAGGAAGTTAGTGAAGGGAGAACGCAAGTATTGATCGAAGAAGGAAGCCCAAGGAAATGGAATGGATTTACTTAATCCAAGTGTAGTCTAGAAAGCTACTTAAAATCCAAGAAGGATAGATGAGTACCGTGAGTTCCAAGTGCGGAAGCCAACCTCAAGGTTCAGGAGGGTCAAAGACTGAAAAGAACAGGGGGCCAAGAGGTGGTGGCATTTGGGGACAATGTTGTGAATTCATGATTCCATAGTAGAGAAATGACTCAAACAGCCAAGGGGAGGCAGAACCTCAGGCAGATATACCGCCTCTCTACACAAAGAGAGAGAACTCTAAACGTGCCCTCCTAACAAGGATTGAAAGCTTAGTGAAATACCTTTTTTTTGGTTTGCTTTTTTGAATGTAGGTCACTCGAGAGAGTCTTCCAGTCAGAATCTTTTGTGTATATATTAGATGATAAAGCGGGATCACATAAGTGGTTACAAACATATAACCTAGAATCAATCAAACTGGCTGGATCGCTAATCATAAATCTAATACTTAATATCCACATAACATTTCTGTGCCTGTTTCCCAATCTGGGAATAATAACAGTACCCCATCATGAATTGATATTGTACATATATTAATAGCATATTCATTATTTTATTTATTTAGTTTATCAATAGTAGTATTTTTATTAGTAACTGAAGGAAAAAGACCCAGATCCCCTTCATACAAGGTTAGATTGAACATGTGGTGTGTGTGTATGTGTGTGTATTGGGGGGATATTTACAAGCTGCAGTGGTGGGGGAAACATTAAGAAACATAGTTAATTAATCTGGATGCCTATGACGCTATATCAGAAAACCACAGTCTTACCTAAAAATATAAAGACAAGGGCGCCTGGGTGGCTCAGTGGGTTAAAGCCTCTGCCTTCGGCTCAGGTTATGATCTCAGGGTCCTGGGATCTAGGCCTGTGTCTGGCTCTCTGCTCGGCGGGGAGCCTGGTTCCTCCTCTCTCTCTCTGCCTAATGGTGATCCCTCTCTCTGTCAAATAAATAAATAAAAATCTTTAAAAAAAAGACAAATTATTAAGGCTATCCATTTTTTTTTAAAGCAGGCTCATATCAACATGGGACTTGAATTCAAGACCCTGAGAACATGAATTGCATGCTCCACTGACTGAGCCAGCCAGGTGCCCCAAGAGCTATCTTTTTTTAGGAAGGATAGTCAGATGGTCTCTAATAGAGGCATTTCTCCGAAGTGGAACTCTGCTTCGCCTCCCACTCCCCCTGCAACTTGTTTAGCTTCCTGGAGGTGCTAAGTTGAATTTACTTGAGTGATAGTGATGAGGTAATGAAATAAAAATAGATCTATAATTTTTCAGCAAAAGAAGTCTTGCTACATTGAAGGATAAAATGGTCTAGGCAAATCCTTCATAGGCTAAAGGGGAGGACCAGATTCCTTGTGTGCTGGGAAACAGCTGCAGTGCCTGGTTGGCCCTCATTCATCTGGTTTGGGTTAGTCTAAGAACAGACCAAAGAGAGATAGGGTAGCTGCCCAGCAAACCTAACTGGGAGGATTTTCTTTAGGGGTGAGGCTACAGCAGGCAGGGAGGCAGTGTAAATGAAAAGAATGCAACAGAAACTGGTTTTTGAAGGGCTGGAGAATCAGGAAGGCACTCGCCATCTTGGGGAAATTTTCTATCTCTAAGCCTCAAGATCCTTATCTATAAAAAGATGAGCAGTACCTACCTGTGGTTGCTGTGAGGATTAAATGAGTAAATGTATGTAAAAACAGTTAGCAGAAAATTAGCAGAGGGTAGATATTCAGCAAGTGTTAGCTACTACTGAAACAACTTGGCTGTCCACCTCAGGGTAACCATTCAGTAATAAGGAAGCCCAGGACAAACTGTTCCATGCTATCTGAGTGAGAGAGAGAGGTGAATAAGATTGTATCATCCATGGGCGCCTGGGTGGCTCAGTGGGTTAAAGCCTCTGCTTTCAGCTCAGGTCATGATCTCAGAGTTCTGGGATCAAGGCCTGCCTCCCGCTCTCTGCTCAGCAGGGAGCCTGCTTCCTCCTCTCTCTCTGCCTGCCTCTCTGCCTACTTGTGATCTCTCTGTCAAATAAATAAATAAAATCTTAAAAAAAAAAAAAGATTATATCAGCCAACTCCCAGGGTGCTGCTGGTGGTGCCCCTTAATCTAGGCCCTGAGACCCAGACTTCAACAGCTCACAAATGCCCACGGCTAGGGAGTCTAGTACACTAATGGCAGTCCTACCAGTGTCTTTTCAAGGTGGATTCCTGCCTCATTTCTAATGGTGACAAAATGAAATTGTGCAAAGAATGGTGCTCACTAGGGGCACCTGGGTGGCTCAGTTGGTTGAGCGACTGCCTTCAGCTCAGGTCACGATCCTGGAGACCCGGGATCGAGTCCCACATCGGGCTCTCTGCTCGGCGGGAAGCCTGCTTCTCCCTCTCTCACTCCCCCTGCTTGTGTTCCTTCTCGCTATGTTTCTCTCTGTCAAATAAATAAAATCTTAAAAAAAAAAAGAAAAAGAAAAAGAATGGTGCTCACTAGAGGTGCCCAGAGGGGTCTGAGCCACTCAATAAATGGCATCAGTTCAAAGTCTCTCTTTGTGTAGAACATAGAACACGTGAATGTTGTGACACTAATCCCTTCATAGCTTAGAGGGTCAGAAGGAAACTTGGAGGAAACTGAACCAGTCAAACTGAGAGATCAGAACATCCTGGAAACTGGGCCTGCCCACTGGAATGAGAAAGTCACAAGATGAAATAACAAACCTTATGATGTGGCAGAATGGAATCACAGTGATAAGACACTGGGAACTAGTGTTCTGAAAGTATGGTAGTGAGGGAGTCAGGGTTCATAAGTATGGCAAGTGTGGGAAACTAGAGATATGGGAAGTTGGAGCTGAGCACTTGGTATGGACAGGTGGTCTTCCATACCAAATAAAGGAATTATCCTGGTGGGATCAAAGATCCCATTTACCAAGTGTCCATAGAAGGATGAATGGTGAAAATCTTCACCAGGATTTAGGCAGGATTTAGGAAGAGTAATTGCTACACTCACCAGGATGAGTAGGAGTAGTTTTGGGGAGCCTAATATTAAGGGTAGCCTAGTATAATATCCTTTTGTCTTTCTTTTAAGCCTTAGTACTATGGAGTCCTTGTAGACTCTGCACTTAAGACCAAATCTTAGTACCAGTGTTTTGGCTCAGAATGGATTTATCCACCCAAATTATCTAGGTATAAATTAGGATGCTTAACTGGCCTGAAGGTAGCTCAAGAATCAAGTTAGCCCCTTCTTCCCATGACAGAAGTCTGTGGCAGTGGTCCCAGATAGTAAACACAGGATTCCTTTTCAGGGTTAGAACCAACATCTCAATGGAAGTTAACCTTAGGGACTCTCTTGTCTCTTTCCTAATCTGTTCAAAGTTGCAAGAGGACAGGAAACTGACAGTACATCATCTTCAGTTAGTCTCAGGGTGGGAAGCATTCACCTGCATTTGGGAAATGTCCCAGAACCTTTATCGGTTAGAGTAGAGTTTCCTCTGGTCATCCTAAGACACTTCTCCCAGTCTCAAGGAGGGTACCTAGGTGATGTTAATGTTGATAGATTGAGAGAATCATTTGACACTGCAGAGGACTTGGTATCTGTATGGATCTGTATGGTTCTAATAATTCTCTCTCTCTCTCCCCCTTTCTTCCCCTTCCTTCCTTCCTTCCTCCCTCCCTCCTTCCCTCCCTCCCTCCCTTCCTTCCTCTGCCTCTCTCTCTTTTGTTCTTAATAACTCTTTAAGAACCTGATGAAAACTATGGCCCATGTTCTTCAATAGAGACCCACATTTTTATATATAATCGGAGGACCCTAGAAGTCTGTTCATGAATTCCAGGTTAAGAATTCCTGCAGCAGATAGGACAGCAAGAACAGTCTTTAGGTTTTTTACTTTCTTCATTGAAATACAAACTCCACTGTATTCTCATTTACTGTTTGCTGTATGTTTCCCTATTTTACTCCAAAAAGTACTGTGGGCTTAACAAAGACATTTTGATATACTTTTCATTTTATTCCAGATCCATAGGATGTCATTAAATTGGGATAACTTCAATAACGCTTGGAATAGTGTGTTATTGAAACATTTCTTACTAATCATCAGTTACTCATTGAAGTTCTCTATTTTTCTTGGGATACTTGTTACCTTTGCTGTCTTAGTGACATTATTCTTTTAGGCTATCAGCATGCTAATGAATTAGCATATAAACGTATTCACACAAAATATTTAATGTAAAAGTGCAACAAAAATGATAAGAAATGGAGGAAATTTAGCTATTAAATGTTGCTGTCATTTCATTAACACAATTTGGAATTTCATTCATAAACATTAGTCAAGATTTATTTCATCTCATATTTACGATGCAACTATAAACCTCCTACCTTAATTTTTTTTCTTTTTTCATTTGAGAATGTATAAATGCTTGTAATCTTTATGTTGGAACTGGAAGGCACTAACTTCAGCTTTCAACCTTGCTTTGTGAATTGCCCCTTCTTAGAAATGGTGGAAATATTTTACACTATCTGAATAATAATGAACAATGCTGCACAGTGATTTATAACTCTAAGAGCTTTTTAATTTGATTTATGAACAGCTCTCAAATTTTCCATTGGCAGTTCATACAACTATGAGTAAATTTTCTGGCCAAATGACTCAGTATTTTGCTGCATGACTAATCCTACACTCAACGTTAGAAACTATGTAAATGAATTTTATTTGCCAGCAGATAATAAATGATTACTTTCCAAAAAACTGTCTGCAAAGCATTATAGGGTAGATAAATTCAATTAGAGACATTTTTTTTTAAACTCTCAGACTCAGTAGACTTTTTCTGAGAAGGCTGTAATGTTCACAAAAAAGAACATTCCCCTCACACCTCAAAAGCATTATTGCATTATTCTGGATTCTACAACCCATAGGACAATACATCCTAATTAGGCTCTAAAACTTCTCAAATGTTACAAGAACAATTTGGAATGATTCATTTGAGCTATTTTCTCTAACAATGATGTCTTCAAGTTATTTTAAAAGTTTTTTATCGTGGTAAAATGAATATAAAGTCCTTTCCCAGGGAAGACTTGTTGAAAATAGTATTTGCAAATAATAATTACTTTTCCTTCAAGAAACCAAATTTTAAAAAGACAATAGCAATCCATCCACATGATGGCTCCCCTGATTCTGGTGGTTTTAAATTGCCTCCAACATTAGACAATGTAGGTTCTTCTAGATGATGCAGCTCCTTTACCTTTCAATACAAGAACATATGCTTTGTTGGCATGGGTCTTGGTCTCAGATTATTATTTCATAACTATTTGGGAAGGAATAGGCCATACAACACATTTCCTCGGATGCCTCTGAATTTTCCTATTTTATGTCATTTAAATTCTGAGAGTAAAAAACTTTACCTAGGAACAAGTAGGTTATCAGTCCAAACTCAGTATGATTTATTTCTAAAAGTTTATTGCTAGAGCCATTCTTACTTAAACAAAAAGTTTTCAAGGGGGTAATATTTCAGTGTAATATCATTGTGTTTGCCAGTAATATACTCACTTCCATTTATGTTTGTAATAAAAGATTACAGATAATCTGGGCTACATTCCAAGGTAGTCCTTATCTTTCCCTAAAAATCATTCCCCTAGTCTGAGTGTTTGTAGCCAGGGTTAGTGGGGAGGAGACCACGGGCAGGCAGCCTTCCTAACCAGTCATGGTCAGTGTTAATTGAGGACTCAAAAGCAGCCAGAGTGCAGAAAGAACCCATCTGGGGGACTGCAGATATGTTAAAACAGCTACACCATAAATGCCCAGAAGAATGCCCCCTTCTCCTTTCTCTTTAACTCTTCATTTCTCAACCACTTCTCCATCTCTCAAGTTCCCTGTAAACTTGCTTAAGTACCCCATCCTGATAAAAAATAAAAATAAAAAAAGCCATTACTCAGGCTTTAATCACAATTCTACTCACTCCTTTTAGATAAATTATCTTTTAGAGTTAGAATTTAGCTTTTACAGTTAAATTTCTCCTAAGACTGTGGACATAGGCTCTCTCCTGTTTTCACCTCCTACTCCCTCTTCAATCCGTTAATGTCTGGTTTTAGCCTCTCCCACTAGGATGAATCAGTTCTCTGGAAAGTTTCCAGTGGTCTCCTAGTCACCAGTCCTCAGTCTTCGCACTCCTTAACCTCCCATTTGTACCTCTGTTCTAGAAAGCCACTAAATTGGAATACTTCCTATGTGGGCTTCCACAAACTTGCCTTCTGCTGTCCTCCAGTCCACAAATGGAAGTCATCTCTGAAGTTCTGATTCTAACGTTTTCCATAGTTTCTCTCCTTTAGTCATTTTGTCCATGTCCATGACCTCAACTATAATTCAGGTTGATGACTCCCAGTCTGTTTCTGGTTTTGACCTCTCCACCATGTTTCCATGTGTTTGCTGGATAATTTCATATGGATATCCTTCCGACACCTCTACCTCAATAGGTGTAAGACTCAGGTTGTCATCTTTTCCTTCAGAACTATCCTTGCACTCTAGCTCAAAGCTTGAGTCATCTTTATTTCTCCCCTTTTCCTTGGTTGGTCCGTACACAGATTAGGGTCTGGAGCCTTATTTTTTTTTCTGAGCCATAAATTGGGAATTTGTGCCTATCTCTAGGGAAATACTGCAGAGTTTTTTTTCTTTTTATTAAAGCCCCTTACTCATCTTACTTTGGCAGGTGAATAACTCTGTGATGGAGGAAATCAGAGAGGGCCTTCCAGCCACTAGTGGGCTGGGCTGATATATGAAAGGACCCCGTCTCACATATGGTCCTGTCTCTTGCTCAATCATGCTACAAGCCTCATGGGTGGGGCAGTGTCAAGCTGATTTTGGCTTCTGGTCTCCAAGAAGTAGTATCCTGGTGCCCTAGTGTTGGGAAGGCCTGTAGTTCTTCAGCTGTGACTGGTTGGGTAGGCAGAGTCAGGGGAAAAGGAATAAGATGTCTCATTTTGGCCTAGAACCTAAGCCATGTTCTTCAATCTGAATTTACCCTGAATAAAGTTAACATTTTAATTTCCTTTTGGTTCCCTATGTGTATTTCCAATTTGGTTGAGAATCCAAAGGGAAGAGGGCTGCGTGATGGATCATCTACTATATACTTGATCCAACCACTCTTAACCATTTTTATCAACTCATTTGCCTTCCCTTGGGTGTCAGTGCTAACTCACTAGCATAAAAAGTCAAAAAACTACCTATACTTTTCCATCTTGAGTATTCATTTCTTCATATGAAACATTTGACCAAGGACCTTCCTCCTCTATTCCTACTGCCAAACCTTAATTTCTTTGTGACTTTGATACAGTGTCAATTATTTTTTGCAATGAAAACCTAGCAGAGAGAAAATATATGAATTCCACTAAATTAACTTCCCAAAAGGATTGATTGGCTGATTTAATATTTATTATACTCCACAATGCATTTGCATCACATAAACACACAGAAGCAATTAATAACATGCCATTATTTGGAGATGGAAATGATAAGTTAGCAAAAAATCAGAAAATGGCAATGGAACCCAAACACTAAATTCTTTCAATGATTTGGTTTCCTTATTATTAGTATCCTTGAGATAACTGATGTAAAGAGCAAACACGAATGCTTCTAAAAAGAAATATCTATAATCCTACTGCATGACAGTTAAGGCATTTGTCTGCCAAGAGAGATAAATGATGTTCTTGTGTGTACTTGAAACTTATAAATGGCTGCAGCAAGACACAGGATGATAACAATTGTGCTAAAGTAATAGCTCAGAAAACCATAATTGCTACTTAGTTGCCTTGTGTTGTTAAAAATGCAGTTTGGAGCAAATTGGTTACTATGCTGTATTTGTGATCTTAAGTCACTTCTCAAGGATATTTAGGCCATGTTAGCTCACTCACAAATTTTAGTCCGTGGGAAGGATCAAGTAAAAGTGACCTTCTTGGATTCTCTTAGTTATTTCTGCCAATGGCTGCAGAAGGTTAATTCAGTTTTGTTTTAAATTTTTCTACTGGGCCCCTGAGAGTCAATGCAGTAAAGAATTCTTCCTTTCCTGATGTGCCACACATTGCAGACTCTCAGGATTCTCTTCAATACTCCTGCACAATGGACAGGAATACAGTCTCTCACTGCAGTGGGCTGCGGTGGCGGGAGACCTTTGGACAATGTGAACGTGGGGCATTGTTACCTGGCAGACCCCGAGTGCCAGGCACCTATCCTGACTTGTAGTGCTGCCTCTTCTCTGACATTCAGCATTCTCACCTTACACAGCATCTGCAAGCAATATCCTTGCATTGTCAAACCAAAACAACTGAATGTGATGCAACATGTCAACAACGTGAATGTTTATTTTGCTTTACGAAACAAATTGTAGGTAAGAAAATTTCATCCATGGTTTCCCATGTTTATGAATCTGGCATTTAGGAAATGCATTAGGCAATGCCTTTTTGAGTTTCCTTTAACGCTTACACATGGTAGTATGTTCAAGGCCTTGAAAACATCAATGGGTTAAGCTTTAATGCAGAGTTGTACAGTTGATTTTGTAATGGTTAGAAAACAATACTGATTTTGAGATCCTGCAAGCAAATACAACGTAAGTATTGTCATCTGTTCCTTAAATGCTTTTCAGAATTTTACACATTACTTTTTTATGACAATTTCTTCAGTGTCTTAAATATTCCAAAGCAAGAGTCCACCTCAGGAGTTATTAGAAACTACAGAAATGCAATAATGTCTTACTTCATGCCACTATAACTGCAGTTGCCTTATGCGAGTAAATAAGAAAAAATAAGCAAAACAAAAAAAACCCAAAACCAACCAAACAAAAAAACAGCCCTCCGTCCGCCTCGCACCCCTCCCCGCCAGAGAATGCCTGCAGTGCCTAGGGAGCAGCAGAACGCGGTGCAGCACCCGGCCGGCCAAGGCCAAGGCCAAAAGATGCCGCAGACTGCAGCCGCAGCGGCTCGGGGGCCAGGTGGCAGTGGCCGTCCGCAGAAAGACACACTGCAGCGCGCCCGCCACACCTTCTGCGCTGGCGCTGCACCAGAGACCACTGTAAAACCTTCTGGCCAACAACAATATACTTTTTTGCTGGTCATGAGGAAAGAGGAGGGGACAGAAGGGAGTGCGTTTTGAGCGTGGCAGATCATTATTCCCTCACACTCCCTAAAATACTTCTCAAAATATTTGCAAGCCAGTCTCCAACTTCCTTTATCTACCAGTTCCCTAAATCTGAAATTGCCTGTCTTCAAACGCACCGAATGAATCAAGGTTTGACGGAAAACGAACGCATGGATGCAGCAGGATCCGAAGTGCCCGTTTCTCGGCTGAGAAATAGCACCTAATTTGGGGGTGTAAAAGTTCACGTCCGCAGACCGGAGCGTTCCCCTGGGGAGGGCTCCCACTTTAGGGGGGCTTGGCGAGGGTGGGCCTCCCGCGCCTGGAAAATCCCAATTCCCAGGGAAGGCCCTTCCCGGTGTTCACGCTTCAGCGTGCGAGGAACCCCCCCGCAAGCAATAGCTCACCCGGCTGCATCCTCCAAAGCCCCAGCCTCCGGGCGGGGCGCGAGGAGGTGGGAGGTGGGGGTAGCAGCGCCTGCAGGCTCCCGCCAGCGCCTCACGGTTTTCCCCCCGGCTCCTTGGCGCCCCCTGTCGCCGGGCTCCCCAGCGATTCGGCCCAGGAAGGCTGAATAGGTGGAAGCCCCGGGTGTCGGGGAGCAGAGAGGCGTCGGGTCTGTACACCCGCGGACCGCGCGGACTGGCGGGCCGGCCCGCGGGAAGGCGCTGGGCGCTCAGGCCCGGGCGCAGCCCGCGGCTGCCGCCGGAGCCGCCGCAGCCATGTCCGCGCGCCCGCGTTGCCGCAGCCCGGCCGTGATGTCATCAGGCGAGCCCCCGCCGCGGCTCCCCATCATGCCCGCCCCCCGCGGGCCGCCGCCGCTGCAGCCGGGGCGCCGCGTCCCCGCCCCGCCCCACGTGCGCCCGGCGTCTGGGATGCCGAGGCCCGCGGCGGCCGCAAGACGATGCGCGGGACCCGGGTGGCAACAGCGGCAGTGCTGCTCCTCCCAGCCCGCCGCGTCCCCGGCGGGGCTGCGCACGGACGGGGGCGGGGGCGCCTGGGGAGGGAGGGGAAGGCTCCCCGCCGCCAAGTCCCTGCCTCGCCGCCGTCTGCTGAGTCATGGCCAGCGCTCCCCGCAGCCCTGGATCGCTCGCATAGCGCGGCTGGCGCGGGGTGCGCAGCCATTGGGCTGGGCGCGGGGCCGCGAGCGCCGGGCATGACGCCGTGAGCCGCGCTCGCCCGCGCCCGTCGCTTCGTGGTGCGCCCGGCTCGGGTGCCTGTGCCGCCGCCCTCCAGCCCGCCGCCGAGCCGCCCCCGCCTCGCCCGCACCATGATCGCCGCGGCTTTCCTGGTCTTGCTGAGACCCTACAGCATCCAATGCGCCCTATTCCTCTTGTTGCTTCTGTTGGGCACCATCGCCACCATCGTCTTCTTTTGCTGCTGGCACCGCAGGCTCCAGAAAGGGAGGCATCCGATGAAATCAGTCTTTTCGGGTCGTTCAAGGAGCCGAGGTAAGACACGCCGCGACGGGTTTCTTCGGGCTAAGAGGAACATTTCAGCCAATTTGGAGAGTGGAGGGGAGCTCGCGTCTGCGCCACGGTCCCTACCCCCATCATTGCACATTCCGCAAGCCGAGTACGTTTATGTGTTTAAACGTCCCTTGCCCTTGTTGCCCTCACCACCTTCCTCCGGTCTCCCCTGCTGGGATAACCGCGGTGATGTGCAGAGCTGGGAGGGGACGCACCTTCTAAGTGTCCGTTTGCTAAAGCCCTAAGGGTGATAGGAGCGGAATCCCGGGCTGCAGCATCGTCCCTTCACCCATCCATCGCTGGAGCTTAGGGTTAAGAAAGTAAGGCATGGAGAGTTCGGGGCTCAACTCTCCCAGAACTTTCCCTGAAACTTCTTGCGGAGAACTCACCTAGAGACCGATGGCCTAGTAACCTTCGTGTCCTACAGTGTGTCCCCGCTAAATTCAAGGAGTCTGGAACGTGCCTTCCTGACCCTTGTATCTCACCTAAGTCATTAGTAACTCGGCACGTGAAGAACAAAGAGTTAAATGAAGTCTCGTTTTCTCTCTTTTTCCCCCAGATGCTGTTATGAGATCCCACCACTTTCGTTCTGAGGTAATTTATTTAGCGCGCACTCTCAAGGTCAGAAGAAGTTCTCTTTCCTGAGTACCAATATTAATCATATGCGTGTTAAGAAACCAGTAGGGCGTTGAATGGCGAGCATGTTGCCCCCAAGCCGAAAGTGACGTTTCTTCTTAAGCGATCCCCCAACATTAGTGCCTAATAAGCGAACAAATTTCTTGTGTTGTGGAGCCGCTGTACCCGGGGTAGGGGGAAATAGCCCTACAAGCGCTGCAGACCTTAGGAAACTTAGCCGCGGGGTGGATCTCAGTTTCGTTTGCAGTCTGTAATTTGCCGGCGGAAGCTCTCTGGGTACTGTCAGCTGGCTTTGGTTCTTCCTTTGAGCTTGGATAGCCCAAGACAGAAAAGAGCTCTTAGGAAGTTAGTGCAGAGCATTTTGATCCATATGCATTTCATTTCAGGCTATCAGATGAACTTTCATATTCTCCCATAAAGCTGTCCATGTTTTATTGGGGCCCTCTGAGGATTTTTGCAAAGTGATGGCAGTGATCTGGTTTTATCTGATCTGTGTGCTGGGTTTTGCTTTCGGAATGTGGACCATACCTCCGTGAGCAAGTGATGTGGGTGCAGTGATGAGGGTGGACTGCTGTGGGACTGAGCCCTACTGAAGGTAGAACAAAACAGAAAAGCACAAGCTCTTCATAGAGGAACGCTGTGAGTTTCCAGGCCAACCTCCACTTAGTGTTAGATAATTTTCTCTCTTTTTAGGAGAATTTCATAAGCCGGGCTGGGAGGTTACTGGTAACAATGCTTGATGCTGTTAACTCATTTTAGCAAAGACTTCGTAATTTAGACACCCTCCATTTCCTTGACGTTTACCTGAGAAGTTATTTCACATTTCGTTTCACTAATCAGATGTTTTATTGCACCCTAGATGTTTTATTGGACTCTGGTTGCTTGAAAGCTTTAACCTCATTATTATAACAACATTATAATGTTGCACAGTGAGTAATTCTACTGCATGGAGCCCCAGAGGGTGAGAACTCCGTTCCCAATTTAGGATACTTAAGAGAAAAAATTAACCAGTCAGATAATCAAGAGCTTCCATTCCTGTGTTTACACTAACTAGCTGTGTGGTTCTGAGAAACTTTCTTAACTTCTCAGTACCTCACTTTGCCTATCTGAAAAGTAGAACCAATAGTACCTTGCAGAGTTATAGTGGGAGGGGAGATTTACAAGTAATTATGTAAAAAAACCCCACACAGTTCATAATAAATATTCAGTACCGAGTAGTGATCATTATGTCTTATAAAACATATTCCCTTGAAGAAAACCTTGGGAATTATTTTTTTCTTCTCCCTTTTTCTCAAAATGCCATTTCTAGAAGGATTTTATCCTTGAGAAATACCTCTGAATATTTTGGATTCCAGCATTTAAAAAAATTAGAATTTGAACAGCATAATGGATATTCTTGTTGCTTTTTAGTAGTAGTTGCTGAAAAACATTTCTCAAAGGAAGCGCTTTGATTTTTGATAAGTCATAATCATATTGTACTAAGAAAAGTTAGGTGCCTTCCTCATTCCAATCTCAATGAGTAGATAATTCACTTTCAGCATTTCCATAGTGGTCAAATGAGCAAAATGAGTTTAGGATGTGCTGACTCATTTTGAAATGTGGAAGAGCTTTGGGAAAGCCCTTGAACATGTGAAGAAGTTTGTGAGCCCCATGCTGCTTTTCCTGGCAGGGCAAAATATTTCTGCTACCTACGTGCCTAGGAAGGAGTCCAACTGGACTGGAAATTTCAGGATGTTCCTTCCCAGGTAGTCAGAGAATTACTTGTCTGGGGGGAAGACCATGGCATCAGAACCTTCTTTATGAAGAAAGTCACATCTCTCATCTGAGGAGCTCCAGCCTTGTTTTCTTCACTAAGTATATAATATACACATTTCTTCAACAGGCAGCACCTGCTTCCTCATGAAGCAACAACTAAATAATATCCATGTATACGATATTTTGGCACTGTAACCACCTATCAGCCCTTTTGACTTTGACATACTTGTAAATTCATCTTTACTGGCTTAGTAGCCCTCTAAATTTTAGTAATGGCGTGTGAGAATATGAAACTATTAACCCAGCCAGCAAGGGTGGAAGGCTGTAACTCCATCTCACTGACAGTTATAAGGACCCAAGGAGATAGGTAGAAATATGTGTTTTGTGTATGAATATAAAGAACTTGTGTAGTTTTTTGGTTTTTTTTGGTCATAGACGGCTAATGAAGAGACGTGACTTCACACTGAAGTAGGACACAGTGTAGAAAGCAGGTGTTTAATCTGGGTATCCAAGAAGGGTACTTTTCCTGAGGATTTATGTTTTATGCTGTGACTTTACACAGTGGTTAACTGTTACCCTGGATTCCTGTGGTGAAAATTGGGCAGTGACAATCCGGATTTTAAGGAAATTTCAGAAAGTGATATGCGTAATTGAGGTACCATTAGATTTCAAGAAAGAGTCTTGGGAGTACTTAAATGAAGACAATTATAGTGTCCTTTGAGAATACCCAGAGTGAACAGTGGTAAATGATCCCTATTCATCAGCTCAGTGGAATAAGGGAAGCCTTGTTTCACATAAGGAGAGGGAAGAGTGTGTTGTATGTCTATCAGGATTTGAGTAAATATCTTTACTTCCCGTTTCAGGTAAAGGAACCAAAAGAGTTAAGTTAAGCAGTTCCCAAAGAGACACATAGCAAGATAAGGACTGAGTAAAACAAGAACTCCCTGGCTACATTTTGTCTGCCCAGTAGTGTTTAACTGTGTCTCTCGTAGCTCGGGGAATAAGATGCCTAGCATTCTCAATGAAAGGGGCAACCAGCTAAGTTGAGTGAATTGTTAGTGGACATTTCTTACAAAACAATAGATTAATCCTTTAGGCTTTTCCAGTGATTATCCAAGTTATCCAAGGTGAAAGAATGTTCCACATAAATTCTCTTGGCCTCATTCTATTCCCAGAGTGAACCTTTATCGTCAAACCATGCAAGAATAGTCAGCAAAATAACCATATTTCATAACTTCTCATTAAATGTGTATATTTCATTGAGAATTACCTAATTTAGTGGATTAGAGAAAATGATAGCGTATTATTTAGCTCTCTTTTATAATTGGGTTATCTTCATACATTCTTTGCCTAGAGTTAAATTCTAGGTCTAAATTAATTTATCCTCATTAAATCAGTCATAAATTGAACTCCACACATGATGTAGTATTCATTTATCTTCATGCAGTTATTTTCAAAACAAACAAATTTACTTTTTTGTTCTGTACAACATGTGATGTTAGGTAGTAGGGCTCGCAGAAGGTCTGAAGTATAGCCCCTGCCCTTGGCGATTATTTTTAGGTCATTTCCTGTATCAGAGCTGAAATATTATAGTTGCTAGTTTTTTCCGTTACGGTAACTGAACTGCTGTGCTGTTTCCAACTATGAATCACAAATGTGGCAAAGCGTCAAAGGCCAGGGTATATTGGCTTACAAAAGCCAATATATTTGTAAAAAAGACAAATTCACCGTGTTCACAGAATTTTGTTATGCCCGCGGCACCA
>PITA01002810.1:0-19369 GCA_004023965.1 Spilogale gracilis | reverse complement strand
GACTGCCTTCGGCTCAGGTCATGATCCCGGAGACCCGGGATCGAGCCCCACATCGGGCTGCCTGCTCGGCGGGAAGCCTGCTTCTCCCTCTCTCAGTCCCTCTGCTTGTGTTACCTCTCTGGCTGTGTTTCTCTCTGTCAAATAAATAAAGTCTTAAAAAAAAAAAAGGAATATGAGAATAGAGTTCGAATCCTGGTTTTGGGTTCTAGTTGTGCCACTAACTGTGTGATCTTGGTCAAGTACTTGGTGTCTCCGAGACTTAGAGTTGGTGTTCATTGGTAACCTGAAGGTGGTCGCTGAAGCCCCTTCCAGAAGTAACAGGCCATGTTTGTGCTATGTGCAAAGCATCATGCTGAAAAGGCATCATGTAAAACATGACTCCTGCCTCTAGGAGATTAAGGCAGGTAGAGATGAAGATATAATTAACAAAAATACCAAGAAACAAATTATGTATAGAAAAGGAATGGTCAGGTGAGCACCTGGGAGGCTCAGTCAGTTAAGGGATACAGTCCTGCATTGTTCTCCCTGCTCCGTTGGGGAGTCGGCTTCCCCCCCTTTGCCCCCAGTGCTGTCTCTCTCAAATAGATACATAAATAAAATGTTAAAAAAAAAAAGGAAAAGGAATGGTTGGAATAGTTCTGATGAAGTGACTGCTTCTAGCTGGGGTGATCAGAAAAGCCTTCGAAGAGCGACCCTTCAGCAGAACACATGGGGATAGGCAAAGATTTAGGAAGGCACATGGCTGTTTTCAGAGCTCAGAGAATAGCAATATGATTAGAAAAAAAGGGTTCCTTGCTCTGTGTTCCTTCAAATCTGTAAAGAAATATAAGTGTATGCCAGCTACCATAAAAATATTTTTTGTATACTACTTGACAGTTGGCAAAGGCCCTTGACATAACATTATTTTATTTGAACACTGTAGGTCACCAGCTTTGAGCCCTCTCAGGAGAAGTAAAAAAAAAAAAAAAAATCGTTTTTTGATTTCCTTTCTGGCAACTATAGTGAAACAGCCCGATCACTCTTTTTTCACGCTTAGGAAGAATAGAGTCACGTCCACTGCTGCAGAGGGCTTGGGAGAATGACTAGATGTATGCCTTTCTGGTCACTCTGAAGCTGTGCTTTTTGCAGGACACAATGTTTTTCAGGTCCAGTGCTCAGGTGTCATTAGGTTGTATTTTGACTTCAGACACCGTATGTCTTCCTCATGTATTCAGTGTGGTCATTACAAATTCTAATGCAAAGTATAATAAATTTGTAGGTAATTAGTTATATACAAGGTGATTTTTCTCAGCCTTGAAATATGTTACATTTTTTAAAAAAGTATTCAGAATGTGCCTCCACTTTTAAACTTCTTCCTTGCAAATTTGTCTCCCGTAAGAATTGTTCTACGTGTTTTATGTCCTCCTCAGAATCCTCAGGCCTACTCCTTCACCCTTGAACAGTGACTTTTTGTCTCCTAACTCACAGAGAACATTGATGCCATCAAGCAATAACACTTTATTTGTTTATTTATTTGAGAGAGAGAGCAGAGTGAGAGAGAGAGAGCATGAGCAGGGGTGAGGGGACAGAGGGAGAGAGGGACAAGCAGTCTCTTCACTGGGCAGGGAGCCTGTCTTGGAGCTTGATCCCAAGACCCTGAGATCATGACCTGAGCAGAAGGCAGACGCTTAACGGACTGACCCACCCAGGCGCCCCAGACAATACCACTTTATACTTTTTGGACCCTATCGACTAAGTATCTCTTAAACTTCCCACCCAGTCCAATAGAAAAACCCATCTGTCATCCTCCATTCTCATATTTCATGCTTAGTTGTGAAGTCTTTTTCTTCCCAGTGCTTGGAAATGTTGTTCCATGAATCGTCCTCTCCTCATTTATTTTGTATTGCTCCCTCCTTGCAGGTTCCTTTCCTTAACACATAAGCATCATATGTACTGGTCTTTTTTTTTTCAAAAAAAATTTTTTTTAAGATTGTATTTATTTATTTGACAGAGATCACAAATAGGCAGAGAGGCAGGCAGAGAATGAAGGGGAAGCAGGCTCCCCGCTGAGCAGAGAGCCCTATGTGGGACTCGATCTCAGGACCCTGAGATCATGACCTGAGCTGAAGGCATAGGCTTAACACTCTGAGCCACCTAGGCACCCCCTTTTTTTTCAAATTTTTAATTTAAATTCAATTTAATTAATACACACTGTGTTATTGGTTTCAGAGGTAGAATTAAATGATTCATCAATTGCATACAACAAGCAGTGCTCATTACATCAGGTGCCCTCCTTAATGCCTGTCACCCAGCTACCCCATTCCCCCACCCATCTGCCCTCCAGCAAGTTCCTTGTAGTTAAGAGTCTGTTATGGTTTGCATTTCTCTCTGTTTTCCTTTTGTTTTGTTTTTCCTTCCCTTCCCCTATGTTTCTCTGTTTTGTTTCTTAAACTCTACAAATGAGGGAAATCGTAAGGTATTTATCTTTCTCTGAATGAGTGAAATCATATGGTATTTGTCTTTCTCTGACTGACTTATTTAGGTTAGCATAATACCTTTTCGTTCCATCCAGGTCATTGCAAATGGCACGATTTCATTCTTTTTGATGGCTGAGTAATATTCCATTGTATATATATGGACCACATCTTTATCCATTCATCTGTTGATAGACATCTGGGCTCTTTCCACAGTTTGGCGATTGTGGACATTGCTGCTGTAAACATTGGGGCACATGTGTCCCTTCGAATCACTATGTTTATATCCTTTGGGTAAATACTTAGTAGTGCAATTGCTGGGTTGTAGGGAAGCTCTGTTTTTAACTTTTTTTTTTTTTTTTAAGATTTTTATTTATTTGACAGAGAGAAACACAGCCAGAGAGGGAACACAAGCAGAGGGAGTGAGAGAGGGAGAAGCAGGCTTCCCGCCGAGCAGGGAGCCCGATGTGGGGCTCGATCCCGGGTCTCCAGGATCATGACCTGAGCCGAAGGCAGTCGCTTAACCAACTGAGCCACCCAGGCGCCCCATGTTTTTAACTTTTTGAGGAACCTCCATGCTGTTTTCCAGAGTGGCTGCTATGTGCTGCTTTTGGAAAACACCAGCTCTTCTCTGGGCAAGAGAATTTTCCTGAAAAAGATTCTTTGTTACCTTCTGTTTCTCCCCTCTCATTTATCCCTCAACTTTGTGTAATCTGGCTTCTCCTCTGGCTACTTAAAAGTCACTCACTCGTAGCTCAGCAATGAGTTCCAAATTGTTTAATCAAATATTTCAGTCTTTAACTTAATCAGCATATCTTGCATTTGACACTGTTGGCCACTGATCCCCCTCTGAAACTTTTCTTCCAGGTTTTTGGACAGTATTCTTAATTTTGCTCCATTTTCTGGCCATGGGTCCCTATGTCTCTGCACTGGATCCTCCTCCTACTTTTATGTTGGCATTCCCCTGCCTTGGGCCCAGTCTTTTTTAACAGCTTTATTGGGCTATAATTCATGTGCTGTACAGTTTATCTATTTAAAATTTACAATTCGGTGAGTTTTAGTATATCAGTAGTGTTGTACAACCATCACACAGTTTAATTTTAGAACATTTTTATTACTGTCAAAAGAAACTCCATACCTGTAAGCAGTCACTCCCCATTCTGCGCCCCACGTCCATCCTCCATCCCCAATCTTAAGCAACCACTAACCTACTTTTTGTCTTAATAGATATGCGGGGCCTCATTTTTGCCCACCCTATTTCAACTCTACTTGCAGGAACTAACCATACTTACTCTTTTAGTTTACCCACATATAATGATAATTCAGAAATCCGAATCTCAAATTCAACTTCACTTTTGACCTCCAGCTACAGACAGTCAACTTCTTTCCCCTTATTTGCACATGGAGGTACCATAGGTATCTCAGACTGAACACTGAACTTGTCAGTCCCAAACTGTATCCGCCACTGTTTTGGAGAGTGGCACTACCCTCATCCTACCCTCTGCAGCTGCTTGAACTAGAAATCTGGAAGATATGAGAGATCCCTTCCTGTCCATCCTGTCTTCTTTAATCTCTGGAGTCAGCCTCCCTTACTACATCCATTATGGTTACCTTGGTTTCGACCCTCTAATAGTTTTCCAGACTAGGCCCCTGCCTCCTCATCCCCAATCCACACGCACTAATTTAATAAGAATCATTTAAAAGTACAAATTCTTCTTCTTCTTCTTCTTTTTTTTTTAAGTAGGCTCCATGCCAAGCGTGGAGCAAAACATGGGGCTTGAACTCAAGACTGAGATCAAGACCTGAACTGAGAGATGGCCGCCCAACTGACTGAGCCACACAGGTGCCCTATAAAATACAAATTCTTCTTTTTTTTTTTTTTAAGATTTTATTTATTTGACAGAGAGAAACACAGCCAGAGAGGGAACACAGCAGGGGGAGTGAGAGAGGGAGAAACAGGCTTCCCGCCAAGCAGGGAGCCCGATGTGGGACTTGATCCTGGGTCTCCGGGATCATGACCTGAACCGAAGGCAGTCGCCTAACCAACTGAGCCACCCAGGCACCCCTAAAATACAAATTCTTAAGGCTTTTATTCGTTAAGGAGGCATTCAGATTCAAGAAAATCCAGCATCAAAATGGATTATTAATAAATAGGGATTTATATTCTCTCATAGCAAGAAGTCTAGAGATGCTGCAGGCTTTGCTTCACCTTCATGGTTGTAGGTTGGTTGGCACAGCTCCAGACATCATGCCCAAATTCAAGGAAGCAAGGAGAGGAAGGGATAGAGCTAGTCAAGGAAGGATATTCATCAGGAAATCAACATTTTTGCCAGAAGACTTTCCAGTTAGGTTTCTTCTTACACTTCACTGGTCAGAACTGTGTCACAGGCCATCTGCAAGGGAAGCTTGGGATATGAGCTTTAATTTTTCCTAGCTTCTGTAGTAGAGGTTTTCAAGGGAGAAAAGTTTGGGTAAGCCATATTCCTCCCCTACTTCAAGTCCTTCAGTGGGCTCCCACTTCCTCCAAGGTAATTAAGTTCGACTTTCTTTTTTTGGTTTTTATTTTTAAATAATCTCTGCACCCAACATGGAGCTTGAACTTACAACCCTGAGTTCAAGCATGCACACTCCTCCTACTGAGCCAGCCTGGTGCCCCAAGTTCAACTTTCTTAATATGACATCAGAATGATCTCTATCCTGATGCCCTTGTGATAGTTCTAGTCTGACCATTTGTCCACATTTTTAATTCTCTTAACAGATTGTGACCTTTTAGTATCCTTTTGTCCATGTTATTTCCAACTGAGAAAGCCTCTTTTTCTTTTCCATTTCTCTCATTGCCCACCCGCCGCCAGCAGAAACAAAAATATTCAGGCACAAACGGCTAACTCTTAACTTCCCTTTGTAAAATAGTTCATAGGCATTTCGTCCAGGAAACTTTCCTAGTTCCCTCTTTGGAATGGTCATTGAGTTCTTTATTCATCTCTTCTGCAAGATTGTGAGTATTTTGAAGGTAGTTTAAATCCCTAGTTCTTAGGTCAGTGTCTGACACTGAATAAAGCTTGGTAAATGTTTGCTAAATGAATTAATATTTGATGTTTTCTTTTCTTAAATTTATTACATTTATTTTTCAAAAGATTATTTATTTGAGAGAGCGTGAGACTGAGAGAGATCACAGAGGGAGAAGGAGAGGGAGAAGCAGTCTCTCTGCTGAACAGAGAGCTCAATGCCGGGCTTGATCCCAGGATCCTGAGATTGTGACCTGAGCCGAAGGCAAAAGTTTAACTGACTGAGGCACCCAGGAGCCGTGTTTCCTTTTATTTTCTCTAAAAATTTTTTTAAAATTTATTTTAGAGAAATAGAGTGGAGGGGAGGGGCAGAAAGAGAGGGAGAGAGCATCCCAAGCCAACTCCATGCTGAGCTTCGAGCCTGATGCTGAGCTCAGTCCCATTACCCTGAGGTCAGGACCTGAGCCAAAACTGAGTCAGATGCTTAACTGACTGTACCACACACACCGTCTGCTGTTTTCTTTATAAAGTCAGTTTAATTCTTAATTTTCGTGGGTTCTGTAACTTTTTGAAAAAAGATTTTATTAATTTATTTGACAGAGAGAAACACAGCTAGAGAGGGAACACAAGCAGAGGGGAGTGAGAGAGGGAGAAGCAGGCTTCCCAAGGAGCAGGGAGCCCGATGCCGGGCTCAATCCCAGGACTCTGGGGTTATGACCCGAGCTGAAGGCAGATGCCCAATGACTGAGCCACCCAGGCACCCTGCTCTAACTTTCCAAATATTCCTGTATCTGTCTTTTACTAAAAGGAAAATAGATGGTTTTCATTTTTTATTTCAGACATACAGTTATGCTTTAGTTAACTTTATGTATTTACTTTGAAAATATACAGATTCAGACTCTTCTAAAAAAAGTTGAAAATTTTCCCTGACATTTTTATTTATTATTGAAGGGATTTGCATACTTTTATATGAGAGTTTCGAACAAAAATTTCAATATTTAATGTTTTTACTCCAACTTATAATATGAAAAAGTAATGTAAGTATATTCTGAATTGTCTTTTAACCAACTTACCTTATCACTGGTATTGTCACTCAGTTCTAGCGCCTGAATTTTATGTTTTGTTTACAATCACATTGGTGCCAAGTGGTATTGTTTTAACCATCATGATCTTAAGAGAAAGGGGCCCCTAGGTGACTCAGTTGTTGAGCATCTGCCTTCGACTCAGGTCATGATCCCAGAGTCCCAGGTTCAAGCCCCTCATTGGACTCCCTGCTCGGTGGGAAGCCTGCTTCTCCCTCTCTCACTCCCCCTGCTTGTGTTCCCTCTCTAGCTGCGTTTCTCTGTCAAATAAATAAAATCTTTAAAAAAGAGAGAGGAAAGATTGGGGCAGTGTTAATATGTAATTTATGCATTTGTGTCAGGTGAGAGCCAAATGTTGTGGTTTGGTAATCACTATATGACTATTTTTGAGAAATGTGATAGTAAATTTGAATAAAGAGCATCAGAAATACCAAATATCAAGGTAAATATATAATTATATTTCATTCCTTTTAATTTCTTTAAAATACATAAATTAGAGCACATATTATAACATTATCTTGTGGGATATATGATATATACATAGAGGTTTGACAAGTATAGGGGAATAAATGGACTCCCTGTATGATTGCAATGTTTTTACATTTTATATGAAGTAGTATATTAGCTGTGAGTGGAATGAGAAGTTAAGGGTGCACATTTTAATTCCCAGAGCAACCAATAAAAAATAATGCAAAGTCAATAGATAAACCCAAATTAAATTCTAAAAGATAGCCAAATGATCCAAAGAAGGGAGAAATGAAGGAAGAAAGAGGCAAAAAACAGAGGGGACAGGCTGAAAATAAAATCTGAAATGGTAGACCTAAATCCATATTATAATTGCTCTAAATATTAATGGATTAAGCACTGTGGTTAAGGGACAGATTATCAGAATGTATACATAGTGAGACCTGACTATGTGCTTTTTATAAGAGATGTACTTAAAAACCCAGTTAGATTGAGAGTAAATGGATGGAAAAAATAAGTGATGCATAGGGTAATCAAAGGAGGATAAGAGTGGCCATATTAATATTAGATAAAATAGATATCAAGACAAATAGAGATAAAGAGGAATGTTCCATAAAGTTAAAAGGGCTAATTGTTCTGGGAGACATATTCATAAATGTGTATGTATCTAATAACAGAATCTCAAAATGCATGGAGTAAAAATTATTGAAATTAAAGGAAGAAATAGAGTTTCTCCTATTTCTATTATTTGTAGAGATTACTTAAAAAAATAATATCTTAAATCAGAATAGTGGGATGCAGCCAAAGCAGTGCTGAGAGGAAAACATATAGCTTTAATTGCTTATTATTAGAAAAGAATAAATATCTAAAACCTAACAAATTTTCAGCTTTAAGAAACTAGAGGATAACAAAGGTAACCACAAAGTAAGCAGAGGAAGGAAATAATAAAGAGCAGACATTGATGAAATAGAAAGACACACAATAGAGAAAATGAACAAAGCCAAAGTTGGTTCTTTGAATGTGTCAACAAAGTGTATAAATGTCTAGCTAGACTGATCAAGAAAGAAACAAAAAAATCACTGATATGATACATGGAAGAGAGTTTGTAACTATAGAACCTACAGTGATTAAAAGACTAAGAGACTGTTTTGTACAATTTAATGCCAAAATACTTGACCAGTAAGATGAAATGGAAAAATATCTATTTACAGCCCTTCAATTATCCATCATGTACATGTTTCATCATGTCTTAGAACTGCTCTAGCCCTCACATCTTGACTTCTGAAATACTTTTCTGTATACAGTCTCCTGTCTTTTCACCTCATCATGCACTTAATTTTTTTTTTTTTTAATTTTAAGTAAACTCTCCTCCACACATGGGGCTTGAACTCATGACTCTAAGATCAAGAGCTGCATGCTCTACCGACTGAGCCAGCCATGTTCCCCTCATCTCACAGTCCTAATGAATTTCTGTCTTTACTTTCATCAGGACCTCAGGTCCTAAATCGTCCCTAGCTTTCAAACTGTCAGTGCATTCTGACAACTTCACTTGCATTTCTGCTCAGTATAAACTCTTAATCAGCTATATAGAAACACTTTTACTGTTATTTTCTCTTTGCTCATGCAGTTACTTGCTCTCCCACCAGTGACTTTGACAGTTCCCAGATCTGAGTCAATCTCATGGACTGCTTTTCTATTTCTATGCCTAAGGAGGCCTTGCTTTATTGGACGTCTTCATAAATCCCAGTCATTTGGTTCAACTGTGTAATCCAGCAGTCATATCTGCTCTTTTTTAGTATATCAATTAGCTTCTGCTTTCTAATAAATTACTTGAAACATTAACTATTTAGCTCACAATTCTGGGACTTGGCAGTTTGGCCACAGCAAGTCACAGGAGTGGGGGGAATAGACTCCTGTTGGGAGGAGTTGAAAGTTTTGTGGCCACATTTGCAATCTACCATAGATAATTTTTGATTTATCTCTGGTGTGCTGATTCACTATTCTCCGAAAAGCACTCATTTTAAGCTTTTTCTGTTGTTTTCCCTGGACAGTCTTCCCAGCATCTTGGATTTCATATGTATGGAAATTACTTCCACCCGAAGTTTCTAACCCTGATTCAATTTTTTGAGGTATAATTACCAGATTTAGGATATTTTCTATTGCCCCAGAAATATTTCTCATGCCTGTTTACATTTAATTCCTGTTCTCACCTCTTACCTCACAAAACCACTAATCGACTTTCAGTATCTCTAGATTTGCCTTTTCTGTACATTGACTATAAGTGGAATCATAAAATAAGTAGTCTTTTTGCATCTGGCTTGTTTCATGTGGTGTGATGTTTTTGCAGTTTTTCCATGTTGTAGCATATATAGTAGTCTGTTCATATTTATTGCTGAATAGTATTTCATTCTATGAATAGGGCACACTTTGCTTATCCATTCACCTGTTAATGGACTTTGGATTTTTCTCCTGGGTTTTTAGCTGTGATGAATAATACTGTTAAGAATATTTGCTTAAAATCTTTGTGTGGACTTATGTTTTCATTTATCTTGGGTAAATACCTAGGAGTAGAATTGCTTGCTAATGTGATATGTTTATGTTTAATTTTTGAAGAAATTGTCAAACTGTTTTCCAAAGTGGCTGTATGATTTAATATTCTTACCAATGTATGAGGGTTCTGGTTTCTTCACATCTTTGGCGGTACTTTTTATTGTGTTTTTAATTATAGCAGTTCTAGTGGGTCTGAAGTGGTATTCTGGAATTTTAATTTGCATTTCTCTAATGTCTCATGATTTTGAGCATCTTTTCATGTTCAAATGGTTCAACTCTTTGGCCATTTTAATTTTATTGTTTTATGAAAATACTGGGTTTATTTCACATGTATATTTTTGTCTCTCACGATTTCCATTTGTCGGACCACCGCTACTACTATAGCCTATTGTAACATTCCATACGTACTTAAAACCAAGCAAAGGGCGGGGTTTCATCTCTAAAAATCAAACAGGCATTTTATTTTATTTTATTTTATTTTATTTTATTTTATTTTATTTTATTTTATATTTTATTTTATATTTTATTTTATTTTATTTTATTTTATTTTATTTTATTTTATTTTATTTTATTTTATTTTATTTTTTTAAAGATTTTATTTATCTATTTGACAGAGAGAAACACAGCGAGAGAGGGAACACAAGCAGGGGGAGTGAGAGAGGGAGAAGCAGACCTCCCGCCAAGCAGGAAGCCCGATGTGGGACTCGATCCTGGGTCTCGGGGATCATGACCTGAGCCCAAGGCAGTCTTTTAACCAACTGAGCCACCCAGGCGCCCTCAAATAGGCATTTTAGACAACACAGTCTTGGCAGTGGAATCTGGACTACATTTATCAGACACAGTAGGGAAAGGTTTCACTCTGCTTTGTAAAAAGCACAGCCGGGTAGAAACTTTTACAGCAATGAAATAAGATGGGAGAATTTCAACAAACTGTTTTGATTTTTACAGAGACTGTTCCACTGCCCGAGATCTTGAATAAGCCTCCTGGTCAGTCATCGAGAGCAGTTCTTCATATAACTGATGACCTTGGCTTCCTCTTAGGGAAGATAACCACCTTTCCCTCTATTTGTTTGCATTTTGCTTTAATGCCTTCTGTGGAACGAGGCCCTTGCTGTGTTTTTAGGGTTTTTTTCTTGTTTTTGGAAGAGTTCTTGACCTTTGATCTTAGTGTTAACGGTCTTGAGTCTTTACCATTCTGGTTTGATTTTTGTGCTTTTTCGGCTGGAATATCTCATATAGATTTCTTTATTGGGGCATTGCCTTTAACTCTCTCATCATCAAAATCATCATCATCATCATCATCTTCATCAGCAACAAGTTTTCCTTTTTTCTGTGGAACTTCACTACCACTTCTGGGGGCAGATCGCTTTCCGGATATACTTAGGAGTTTCATATCCTCCTTCTCTTCATCTTCTGACTCTGCATCTTCCTACATAGCTACTGAATGCTATCCACTAATATGTACAACCCTGAATCACACTTCAACTGTAGGACCACAGGTGGTGGTGTTTGAAAGCCCTGAAGGGAAATCATTGGCTCTACAGACGGTTTCAAAGTTGCCAATGTTAACTTTAATTGGGCTGCCTTCATAACTCATTGCCTCTGCTATGACACTTTATAATCCATCATTTTTTTTAGACTGAAAGCTCGGATATATTTATTATAACATGCATATAAAAGAAGCAGACATACCAATAAAAAGATAATAAGCTATGGGATTTAATAAAAATAATGAACATTGTGTTATGTCTTACCTATAAGAATCAAATATTAATCAAGCATTCTCAAATAAATTATATAGGAGACCAGATTAGTGCATTCATTTGATTTTTTTTTTAAGATTTTATTTATTTATTTGTCAGAGAGAGAACACAAGTAGGCAGAGAGGCAGGTAGAGAGAGAGGAGGAAGCAGGCTCCCTGCTGAGCAGAGAGCCTGATGAGGCCTCCATCCCAGGACTCTGAGATCAGGACCTGAGTTGAAGGCAGAGGCTTTAACCCACTGAGCCACCCAGGCGCCCTCATTTGATTTTTTTAATTGAGAGATAATTGACATACAGCATATTAGTTTCAGGTATGCAACATAATGATTCAATATTTATATATATTGAGAAATGATCATCATAGTAAGTCTAATTAAGATCTATCACACACATAGTTACAACTTTATTTTCTTATGATTAAGACTTACTCTCAGAGATGGGGCACCTGGGTGGCTCAGTTAGTTAAGGGTCTGCCCTTGGCTCAGGTTATGATCCTGTGGCCCTGGCATTGAGCCCCACATCAGGCTCTCTGCTCAGTGGAGAGCCTGCTTCTCCCTTTCACTCTGCCTGCTTCTTCCTTGTGCGTGCTCTCTCTCTCTCTCTCTCTCTGTCAAATAAATAAAGTCTTTAAAAGATTTATTCTTAGAGCGACTTTCAGATATGCAATACAGTATTATTAACTCTAGTCACCCTAAGTATATTACATCCCCTAGAATTATTTATAACTACAAGTTTGTTCCTTTTGACCCCTTCATCCATTTTACTTATCCTCCATGCCTCCTCCTGAGGCGACCACGATCTGTTATAGATTCCACATGTAAGTGAGATCACAGGTACAAGAATCCCGTGTATAGAGATCTGCCTCTTTTTCTTTTTAAAATATTTTGTTTTTAAGCAATCTCTATGCCCAACATGGGGCTCGAACTCACAGCCCTGAGACCAAGAATCACATGCTCCACCAACTCAGCCTGCCAGGCATCCCAAATCTGCCCATTTTTAAATTGTTTTTTTTTTTTTTCTTCTCTTGAGTTGTTTGAGTTCTTCACATATTTTGGATTTTAAGTCCTTATTGGGTGTATGATTGTACAATTCATCTTTGGCATTAGTCCCTAAACTGACTGTTCAGTTGTAGATAACTGGTGTTCATTTTTGTCATTATCCAACTTAAAGTGACAGTCTTTGTTGGCTTTTAGTTCATACCTGAAAAGATAGTTCTGGGGCTTCATGGGGCTCATGTTCACGTCCACTGAATCTTCCATGGGGTGGTTGCACACACAGGTGGTAGAGAAGGTGGACAGAGGCTAATGACTGCTGTCCCAGAAAATAGCCGTGCAGGATGGACTCGTAGCAGGGCTGGTCTTTGCCCATTTTTAAACTGGGTTTTGTGTCTTGTTGTAAGAGTTCTTTATATATTGTGGGCATAAGGCTTTTAACAGACATAAGATTTGTGAATGTTTACTTATGGTCTGTGGTTTGTCTTTTCATTTACTTAATAGTATTTTTTTTAAAGATTTTATTTATTTGTTTGACAGAGAGAGGCGGGGGGAGGGAGAGTTCGCACAAGCAGTGGGAGCAGCAGGCAGAAGGAGAAGCAGGCTCCCTGCTGAACAAGGAGTCCGATGTGGGACTGGATCCCAGTATCTTGGGATCATGACCTGAGCCAAAGGCAGAAGCTTAACAATTGAGCCATCCAGGCGCTCCAGTAACCAAACTTTAATATGTTTTCATTTGAGAGAGTTTTCTTTCCTTTTCTTTTCTGATTAATCTCATCATTCTCCAGTTTGATGGGTATTCCAGATTTCCTTCTAATTTCTGAAAACTAAATAGATTGGGATTAAAGAACTACCTACAAATTTTGGAGAAAACTATACATTTTATCCTGTTATTGATGTTATTTACAAAGAGAAAAGAATTCTCACATTAAGAATTAGGCAGTAGACCATTGACAAGCTTTAAATAACTAACTGAACAACTTTGGAGAATCATTAACAAACATTAATTCCTGCCACTACCTACTCTGCAAGTGAGCTGCATGAAGGAGGAAAGGGGCATTTTCAAGCATTTCAGACTGATACAGAGTGTGACTGTCTCTTGTTTTAAAAGCTGTCATAGGGACGTTTCAAAGGAATTCTAAATATATTTGGGAAGATTTGGTGAAATTGTCTAGCTTTTTAAAAGCGAAGCAGTATAACAGAAATTTGCAATAAAGTAGAAACTTAAAAAAGTTTAAAAATTAATTTGTAATAATGAGGTTTATTTCTACTGTTCTGAAGTCCTATGGTATCTCAATCTTTGGGGGACATTGTTAGAATCTTATGGAATCTATGGTCTATCTCTCTAGAAGTATTAGGGGCACATAGACGTATACACTTGCATACTTTCAAGTGTCTGTGGAGGCTCTCTTTATGCGGAGATAGACCCCAGGTAAAACATCCTGCAGTAAGATGACCAGTTATCCTTGTGTAGTTAGGATTGGCATCATTTTTAGAAATTTCTACCAGGTGAAAATTTGTGCTGGGTAATGCCTTTGGCAGGGCCAGTTGAGCTTTAGTTCTCACTATGATTGAGGTGTGAGATGTAGATAACTTTGTTATTAGTGGTAATACTTGGAGAAATAGTAATTCATGAAGTCATTCTTAATCCATAGTCTACAACTGGAAGTTCTAGCTCAGATCTTTTACTGCGGCATAGAGATTGATATGCTCCAAGTTTGTTTAATAGTGAAGAAGTACATCTTCAGGGAATATGTGGGGCTACAGAAACTACCTGGGACATTGCTTCTCAGCTTGCCTCTACCTTGCTGCAGTGAGAGGGCTTCATGAGAGGTCAAGGGGTCAAGTAGAAATAATCTTGACTTAGTTGTTACAAGACCTGAAGTCAAGTCCTGTTCTTTAGCTTAACTTGGGTGTGTCACTTAATTTTTCTGTGGCTCACTTTCTCCTTTGATAAACCAGAAGTAGCAATACCTATGCTACCTTTTTACAGGATGTTCTGAGAATCATTGAAAATAATACGATTTTTAAAATATACAAACTTATCAATTGGAAGACGAAGGAACACAGAGCTATAACAGAATGGAGACATCATTCATTCACCGTGCCTTTTTTCATACATGCATAGGGGATCTTTGAGTTTTGTATTCTCCTGATTGGAAATATGGCCCTGCTATCTCTCAAATATTTTAGACTCTGTCTTGAACAGAAATAAAAAGAGAATAAAAGGAAGGTTAGTGAGAATGAGGAATTTAAATGATGTATGTAGTATTTGAGTTGAAAAAAGTCAGTAATCAAGTAGTTTGTTTTTTTTTAAAGATTTTATTTATTTATTTGACAGAGAGAAACACAGCCAGAGAGGGAACACAAGCAGGGGGAGTGAGAGAGGGAGAAGCAGGCTTCCCGCCAAGCAGGGAGCCTGATGCGGGTCTCGATCCCGGGTCTCGATCCCGGGTCTCCGGGATCATGACCTGAGCCGAAGGCAGTCGCTTAACCAACTGAGCCACCCAGGCGCCCCAGTAATCAAGTAGTTTATATGAGCTCCTAAATTGATAGTCAAAGGAAGCCGGGTGACTTCAGGCTCTTCTGGAAAGAGTGAGATCTCCTCCTGACCCATTTCCTGCCCCAGAGATGACCTAGTTATGGGGAAATGATAATAGCTGCCATTTTTTTGAGAGCTGTCTTATCTTTACATATGTCCTATCTCATTTAAACATCACTTGCCCAAGGTCAGACAGAGGTTGTTCCGAGAGCTAAATTCCAACCTTAGTCCTTTTACCTGCACAGACCATGTTTACAGCTACCTAGCAGCAGAAAAGTGGGGCTAAGTCAGAATGAGCTGAACTGGCTTTTCTAGGGTTTTTTTTTTCCTAGGGTTGATGGGGATCAATGTTAATTCACATTCTTTAACCTTGAAAGCTTAGAGTAACCTTTAAGCTTGCTCTCTGGGACTTAGAGGTAGAGAAAAACCATCTGAAAGGAGGGGTGGGATTCAGAGGGAATCAAGTTTTAGCCATAAGCAATAAGATCTCTGAGCTCCAGTTTTTAATTTTTGAAATTCTTAAAGTGGATTTCCAATATTTGATCTATAAAGCTTTTTTCGAGAGCTCCTTTTCCAAGCATATCGGAATTTACATTTCTGAGTTATTAGAAATTATGAAACAGTATGACCATTATAATTTGTAAACACAGAGCATTTTCTCCATTATTATTAGAAAGAAAAATGTGCCAGTTTTTCCCCAGATGCAGTCAGATGCAGACTGAAGGGCTGAATTCCCCCCTGGCCTGCTCTTTGACGAAGCTACAGTCTGTGGGTTACATTACTGATGTGCAGAACAGAAGAAACCAAAGGCTGTATTTTAAATAACATTCCTGGTTGTTTAGAATCCCTTAAGATATTTAGAATATTTAGCTATATGTCTGAATCATATGCTGTACTGGGTTGGAGGTAAAATTAGGAAATTTTGGCTGGCTGCTGTTACATTTTAATTTCTCTAGAAACCTCAAGAAAATAATGGACTTAAGCGTGCCTTGAGCTGTTTTCTGAGAAACTATGGCAACAGCCCTTTTAATTAAAGCTGAACTAGTGTGTGTAGCTTAGAAAAACAGAAAGATACTGCCAAATGATAGGGACAGTGTATGGGAGTAATCCAGAAAACTGAAAAAAAATTCTTTTTAGATATATTTAGATAATTCTTTGTTATCTATCTTGTTCAGAGAAACAGTAGGAAAATCTTTTAGTGGATATCAGTATTTGATTTTGGAATATTTTTTCTATAAGAAAATATACTTTCCTAATTATGCTTTTTAAGATTGTTATTCAAATTAATTTGTTTCATGAGTACAAGTTAACTGAAGTTGGAAGGGCCAGCCTGGAGGCATTTCCGTTGCAGAGGGCAGCTAACCTGGGATGTCACAAAAAGGATGATCTTTTCATTTTGATAATGGAGACTATATATATGCCACAGTGAAATGCACTTGTGGGCTGTTGATCAACAAATTAGTCAACTGGCCCCCAGCTGAGATGTACCATTTATAGCCAACATGCTAGAATCTGAAAACTCAGAGCTTACCAAAAATTAATTTAAAAAACAAAAACCAGAGGGGAAGTCAAGAGTTGCCATTTTTTTCTAGGCTCAAAATACGAGTTATGCCAAAAAACCCCCAGTGATGGAGAGATTTTATCACCTTCTTGGCCAGGGAGAGTTTGAGTTTATGCCTATTGTTTTAACATCCCGTCTAATTAGTGCTCCCATTCACTCTTAAAAACGCACCTGTTTGGGGGATAAGTTGAATAGTCACTTGGTAAGGGCAATAGTAGAAAAGAAGAGTAGCCTCTAACGAAATAAAACATGATGGTGACAAATATAAAGCTCATAAGCCAGAGATAGTAGAGGAACTGGCTCATAAAATAGACTGTTATCCAGTCTCCTTCGCTCTGGCTCGCAGTTTACTTTTTATTGTACGGTTGGCCGAGTTCACTATCCATAATCAGATCTGATCTTCCACTCCTTCTGCTTAATGGCATTGCCTACTGAATCAGTACACCCTTACTCAGTCTTAGCTCCACCATACCTCTAACATGTATGTTACAAACTTAGACAAGGCCTAGTTGTTTGATGTTCACTGTACCCCATGTGTTTTCTCCCTACGGCCAGTGCTGGAATTCCTCTACTTTTTTTTTTTCTCTACTCTTTTTTTTGTGTATGTGTGTATGTGTGGCAAACTCCTACTCATACTTGAAAACGAAGGTGAAGCATCTCTTTCCTTCCTTTATCTCACAGTCCTTCCTTAATCCTCTCAAACATTCCGCTCTCTGGGACTGGATGAGGACACCAGATACGCGGATTTACACACCTGTCTTCCCAAGGCAGGTACTATGTACAGTTTGCCCTTGAACAGTGCCTGGTTTAGGGGCACTGACCACCTCCTCCAGTTGAAAATTCATGCATAATTTCTGACTTCCCCCAGAACTTAACTACTAATAGCCTGCTGTTGACTGGAAGCCTTACTGAGAATAAATAGTAAATTAATATTTTTATGTTATTTGTATTACATACGGTATCCTTACAGTAACATAAGCTACAGAAAAGAAAATGTTCTTAAGAAAATTCGAGGAAGAGGGGCACCTGGGTGGCTCAGTTGGTTAGGCGACTGCCTTCAGCTCAGGTCATGATCCCGGAGACCCAGGATCGAGTCCCACATCGGGCTCCCTGCTCGGCGGGAAGCCTGCTTCTCCCTCTCTCACTGCCCCTGCTTGTGTTCCCTCTCTGGCTGTGTTTCTGTCTGTCAAATAAATAAAATCTTTTAAAAAAAAAAAAAAGAAAATTCGAGGAAGAACTTTGGCCTCCCTCTAGCTACCATCTTGTGCCTCTGCATGTGTGCACCTGATCTCAGCTGGTCTGCCAGAGACCCCCTGACTGTCAACCCTAGCCTTCCAATTTCTGCTTCAACAAAATGAAAGAAACTATCACAAACCAGGAGAAATTCTCCAAAATGCAAATATTGGTGGGAAAGGAACTGCTTACCAAAAGAAGGTGGTTCATAGAAAGGCTACAGCTGATGATGAAAAACTTCCGTTCTCCTTAAAGAAGTTAGGGGTAAACAGTATCTCTGGTATCAAAGGCGTGAATATATTCACAAACCAAGAACAATGATCCACTTTAACAGGCAGTTGGGGCATCCCTGGGGGCGAACACCGATGCCATTACAGAACATGCGGAGACAAAGCAGCTGACAGAAAGATTACCCTGTATCTTAAACCAGCCCAGTGCAGATGGTCTGACTAGTTGAAGGAGACCAGCTGAAGCCCTGCCTACACCACCTGTGGACTGAAAAGCAACACTTGCTGCTAGAGAGGAGGATGATGGTGAACTGTCAGGTCTTGTGGAGAATATTTTTTTTTTAAGATTTTATTTATTTGACAGAGAGAAACACAGCTAGAGAGGGAACACAAGCAGGGGGAGTGAGAGATGGAGAAGCAGGCTTCCCGTGGAGCAGGGAGCCCGATGTGGGGCTCGATCCAGTGTCTCCGGGATCATGACCTGAGCTGAAGGCAGAGGCTTAACCAGTGAGCCACCCAGGCGCCCCCTTGTGGAGAATTTTGATGAAGCTTCCAAGCAAACTGAAATGAGTCAACTTCTGAAGAAGATACAACTTGAAGAAGTTACTGGGAGCTGCTATTTTATATTATGACAGCTTTTTAAAAATTTTGTTCATAAAACGGATAAAATCTAGATCTCTAATATTTTTAAGCCAAAGGCCTTTGGGCACTGAGGCTCTTTTCAGTTTTTACTTATATACCATTCTTTATAGCTAATTAAGCAGAAGAAGCCTGGGAATAAAGTTTGAAACAAGGTTAATAAAGGTTTTGCCTAGTTTAAAAAAAAGAAAAAAAATTCAAGAAATAGAAAATACATTTACAGTACTGTATTTATAAAACACACACACACACACACACACACACAGACAGACACACAAAACCTCTGTGACCTGTCAGATGGTTAAAATCAACAACACAAGAAAACAGGTGCTGGCGAGGATGTGGAGAAAGGGGAACTCTCTTGCACTGTTGCTAGGAGTGCAAATTGGTGCAGCCACTCTGGAAAACAGATGGAGGTTCCTCAATAAATAACAGAACTACCCCCTTATCTCGCAGTTGCTCTAATAGGTATTTATCCAGAGAATGCAAGAGTACTAATTCAGAGTGATACACCCATCCCAATGTTTATAATAGCATTATGTACAATAGCCAAATTGAACTCCATCAGCTGATGGATGGATACAGAAGATGTGGTATATAGACACAATGGAATGCTATTCAGCCATCAAAAAGAATGAAATCTTGCCATTTGCAACAACATAGATGGAGCTAGAGAGTTTATGCTACACAAAATAAGTCAGAGAAAGACAATTACTATATGATTTCAATCACATGTGGAATTTAAGACACAAACAAGCAAAGGGAAAAAGAAAGGGAGAGGGAGGCAAATCAAGAAACATTCTTGGGGCACCTGGGTGACTCATTCGGTTAAGCGTCCAACTCTTTTTTTTTTTTTTTT